>PITA01004935.1:0-116969 GCA_004023965.1 Spilogale gracilis | reverse complement strand
TACCCACCACCAGGCTCTCCCATCCCCCCACCCCCCTCCCTCCAAGTCCCTCAGTTTGTTTCTGTGTCCAAAGTCGCTGTTGTTTTGTTTCTCTCCTTGGATTACCCTACTTCCCATTTCCTTTCCTTCTCCTACTGTCCTCTATATTACCCTTTATGCACCGCAAGTAAGTGAAACCATGTGATATTTGACTTTCTCCACTTGGCTTATTTCACTCAGCATAATCTCTTCCAGTCCAGTCCATGTTGCTACAAAAGTTGGGTATTCATCCTTTCTGACGGAGGCATAGTATTCCATTGTATATGTACCACATCTTCTTTATCCATTCATATGTTGATGGGCACCTTGGCTCTTTCCACAGTTTGGCGATTGTAGCCATTGCTGCAATGAACATTGGGGTACACATGGCCCTTATTTTCACTACATATGTATCTTTGGGGTAAATGCCCAGTAGTGCAACTGCAGGGTCATAAGGTAGCTCTATTTTTAATTTTTTAAGGAATCTCCACACTGTTTTCCAAAGCGGCTGCACCAGCTTACATTCCCACCAACAGTGTAAGAGGGTTCCCCTTTCTCCGCAGCCTCTCCAACACTTGTTGTTTCCTGACTTGTTAATTTTGGCCATGCTGACTGGTGTAAGGTGATATCTCAGTGTGGTTTTCATTTGAATTTCCCTGGTAGCTAGTGACGCTGAACATTTTTTCATGTGTCTGTTAGCCATTTGTATATTTTCTATGGAGAAGTGCCTCTTCATGTCTCTTGTCCATTTTTTTGATGTGTTCATCTTCTTTTTGGATGTTGTGTTTGAGTAGTTCTTTATAGATCTTGGATACCAGCCTTTTGTCTGTAGTGTCATTTGGAAATATCTTCTCCCATTCTGTGGGTTGCCTCTTTGTTTTGTTGACTGTTTCCTTTGCTGTACAGAAGCTTTTTATTTTGATGAAGTCCCAGAAGTTCATTTTCACTTTTGTCTCCTTTGCCTAAAAGGCAATATTCTAACCACAAGCAGAGCAACCAGAATAAGCAAAGTGGGGACACCAGACAGTCAAGGAATACATAATGGTCTGCTACATAGTTCATGGCTCATTCCTGTGGACTGAGTCCACCTGTGGGTCAAATACAAAGGAGTTCTGAGGTCCGTGACCTGGGGAATATACAGATGCCGGCTAAGGCCAGCTTCTGACGTCACATGACCCAGGGAGTTGCATCACTAAAGTGATGGAGGTAGTGAGGGGAGGACAGTGAGCTGGACAACATGAGTATGCAGAAGGGGTAGTGGTCCACAAAACCTCAATTCAGAAGCACCGTAGAGGAGTAGCTTAAGCAGAAAACATTAGTTAATGTCAAGGGTTGCAAATGGGCACCTTGTTCTGGTGGCCCGCACAGTGCGAAAAGAAATTGGTGTGCTCTCAAGTGGGCCAGTTACCCCCATGCTCCCTGGCCTTACCCAGGCTGCTTCACATTTTCAGATACTCTGCTGATGAGTCCCTCATGCCATTTGAAATTGGAACATCCAATTGGCACCTTGCTTTGGTTTTGATTTATCTGGGAAGCTGAAAAGGACCAGAATCTTCGGAAGCACCTGTTAGGACTCGGCTGTGAGGATTGGGTCAACCAGAGGCAGAGACACTAAGGTAGCAGCTGCCATAACTAAACATGGTCAGCAACAGTACTGTCATCCAAGGCATGTAACCATTCAGACACTAAAACTCAATACACTTCACTTCAGGTGATAAGGCCAAGGCCAGCAGATCTGAGTTACAGAGAGCCAACAGGAAGCTTTGGAAAGATCAGGTGTGAGGTATATTACATAGCACGCTTGCCACAAAGACTTAGAGTAAAGGCATTTTGAAATTATTTTTCTTCACACATATGAACTGAGAGGAGGATTTGGGGTTGGATTTTTATAACTCTGTCTTCCTTTTGGATATACTTTTTTTTGAGAGGAAGAATATTGGATAAGACAAGCTTTCCAGGGATTGCACAAAACCCCAAGGCCTATTTTATCTATGACTTCACGGGATGATATCAAAAACAGGCTGAGAAAACCTGTGTGGAATGGCTCAGAAAAAGTGAGCTTCTTTTAAAGGATGCTAATAGGGGAAATTTTGGGTTATGGCATCAATTTGAAAGGCTAGACTATCACTAGTAGGGTCATTATCCTGAAGGATTCTTTTTAAATTTATGGAACTATGCCTATCTTAAACCAGAAAACATGATCTTAGCTATATGACCCTCAAAATGAGGCTTTGGCAAAAACAAACAAACAAAAAACACCTCTAATACTTCAGATAATTTATATGTAGTGTGTCTTACCAAGCTGAAAATGAAGCAGAGTTTCCGGGCACAGGGCACAATTGGTGGCGAGCACAGAACATAATTGGTTCTCAATAAATATTTGGTGAAAGAACAAATTAATTAGTAAGGGACTGAAATTCCAATTGAATCTTTATACAACATGTTTTTTTCAAACTTCATGGAAGGACCATTCCATGACTTCCTAGAATGATTTTTTAAAGCATTCTTTGTATCACTAAGAATGTCATCTTAATAATCCATCAACACATAGCTGGCTAAACAGTTTCAAGGCTTTCTTCTATAGTATAATCCTCTTTTTAGTAAGCTAAAAGATAAATTGTTTGGGAAAGGCACGTGGATGTCTGTAACTGAGCTTGAGAGGAAGTGAGCCACTGAAACTCTAAGGGAAACACTTTCAAAGGATGATTTTTAAGTGAACTGTTAAAAAAAAAATCATAGAAAAACCGATTTTTAACACATTGAGTCAAATGTCAAAGACAACCGCTTTTAAGAATCTAAAATGTGTTATTGTTTATTTTGAGGACTATTTCCATTTTTAAAAAAATAGCCTACAGAGCAAGCACATAGGGATTTTTTTTTTTTTTTGATTTTACAAGTTTTGTTTTTCTTCCACTTGTTTTTACTGGTGGCCTTTTGAGGTTTTTTTGTTTGTTTGTTTTTTAAGATTTTATTTATTTGACAGAGAGAAACACAGTTAGAGAGGGAACACAAGCAGGAGGAGTGAGAGGGAGAAGCAGGCTTCCCGCCGAGCAGGGCACCTGATGTGGAGCTCAATCCCGGGTCTCTGGGATCATGACCTGAGCTGAAGGCAGTTGCTTAACCAACTGAGCCACCCAGGCACCACCTGGCCTTTTGAATTTTAATGTGTGCTGAGCATTAGGGTTGTAAGGCAGGGAAAACATATATATATATGGTTTCTATGTGCTTGTTATAGAAAATTTCTAATCCTTGTGAAATTTAGATAATTATATTCCATTAAAACAAACCTAGGCCCTATGAGATGACTATTAGTAGAAATGACACAGTCATAGAATTAATGTTTTTTTTAAAGCTTTTATTTTATTTATTTGACAGAGAGAAACACAACTAGAGAGGGAGCACAAACAGGGGGAGTGAGAAAGGGAGAAGCAGGCTTCCCATTGAGCAGGGAGCCTGATGTGGGGTTCAATCCCGGGACTCCAGGATCATTCCCTGAGCCAGAGGTAGACACTTAATAACTGAGCCACCCAGGTGCTCCAATTATTATTTTTTTAAGACAAAGGGAGAGAGAGCGTGCATGCAAGCAGAGATGCGTGCAAGAGTTGGAGAGAGGGACAGAGGGACATAGAGAGACTCTCATGCAGACGCGGCACTGGGCATGGAGCCCAGTTTGGGCCTCCATTTCAGTAATCTGAGATCATGACCTGAGTCAAAACCAAGAGTCCTTGCTTAACAAAGTGAGCCACCCAGTTGCCCCAGATTGGCAATATTTTTAAGAACAAAATCATTCCTGAGAAAATGAAAGAAATTTAGGTTTGAGCAGTTGGTATGAAAATGTGTTACAACTGAAATTATATGCCTCAAAACAAGAGCAACGAGGCAGAACTGAATTTGTTCTTATCTACTGACGAGACATCACCAACAGGGTGACATTTAGTCACTGGCATGTTCACTATGTCGACAAGTCTGGATATAACTGCATTCATTTAAGAAATGACAGCTCTGGGAAAGCCAGCAAATAGTAGTTTTCCACATGTTTATCTTTTACAGTATCTTCACCCTGACAGACTCTTTAGTATCATAAATCGGAAAGCTCATTTTAAGGGAGTTAGCATTGTTGATCCTGAACTGCTGCCCAGGGAGTAAGCACATGTCTGCTTATTATGATAAAAATAGCTGAGGCTACAGGGAACCTGGGTGGCTCAGTTGGTTAAGCGACTGCCTTCAGCTCAGGTCATGATCCCGGAGACCTGGGACCGAGTCCCACATTGGGGTCCCTGCTCGGCGGGAAGCCTGCTTCTCTGTCTCTCACTCCCCCTGCTTGTGTTCCCTCTCTCCACTGTGTTTCTCTCTGTCAAATAAATAAATAAAATCTTTTTAAAAAAATAGCTGAGGCTTATATACATCTGTCCAGAACTTCATTGCTCTTTTTAACCTACACCCACACATACAAACACACACCCAAGCACCCACACTTCTTAACCTTTTATAGAGTGTTTTTCCTTGAGGTGGTCCTTAATGATTATTTTAATCTAATTTCACCTGTGCAACTATATTGGAACTATTAACACATGGAATTAAGTGATCTGGGAAAAGTATATCCATTTAGAAATCTTTATTAAAAGTAGAGAAAACTTTGTAAAATAAAATACCTAAATGATTATTTAATATGTCTCTATGATGTGAAATGATATTAAAATAGTCATGTATATTATTATAATTTTCAATAAAACTTGTCAGATTGATAAGATTTAATATAATATCTCCTTAGCTACATTTACTTCTCTGAAAGAAAGAAGAGCAACACAATCACCTCCATTGCCTCTCATAGGGTTTCTGGGAAGTATTTGTATCATCAGCGGAATAGCTAGATCAATTTCCTATTACTGGTTTCTGTGAAGGTGTGATATCATTGCTAACACAACACTAAGATGAAATGAGAATTTGTCAACTACATCTGCTACACCTAGCCAATGTAATGCTTTTAAAGGCAATACCTTTGTTTTCATTTTCAACTTATCTATAGTACTACATAGACATGAGAAAAAGTAAAAACACAAAAATAAACCTCTGGAGGAAAGAATTTTGCCTATTAACTACCACAATGGAGATTGTGTGCTATAATTGTGACAATTGTTGAGATATTACTTCAAAGTTCTCTTAATGCTCTCTTGTTTTAGGGAGAATAGGAGTTATGAATCCTCTAATTGTGGAAGGAAGAAAATTCCAAAATCTTAGTACATTTAAATATATTAGGGACACGGTTTGGGGGGTCCAAGAGTTAGGCAGTGCTTATCGAAGTGGGTGTGGTTATAAAAGGGTAACAGGAGGGATCCTTGTGGTGTTGAAATGTCTGTCTCTTGACTGTATCAATGTCAGTATCCTGATTGTGATATGTTACCAACAGGAGAAACTGAGCTAAGGGTGCATGAGATCTCTCTGTATCATTTCATAAAACTGCACATTAGTAAAAATAATCTCAAAATAAAAATTAAATTAAAATCCCCAGCTTAAAATTTTAATTTAATTACATATTAAACATATAAACATTTTCTTATATTTTGGGGATCAGCTGTCACTTGTCAGTAAGTGAAACTTACAGATGATGAAATAAATAAACACTTGTGAAATAACTAATAAAGGAAAAATTTAGAAATGTGTTCAAATATTTAAATAAATTTTTATTCTTTTCAAGAACATGTGAGCTCCTAGGAGTGATTTAATAATGCAGGCATTGTTTCCACAGGTGAAATAGCTTCATATATCTCTTAGTTATACATTATAGATGTAGATATAAAATTATGGTCTCCATTAAAAAAAATGTATATCAGTAATAAGAAAGTTTGGAAATTGGTTTAAATTATCCTACAGTCTCAAGAAAAAAGACTCTGGGTATTTTGGAGATTGATAGGAGTGCCGAGGACATCTAGAAATGACAATCAACAAAAGGAAAACCCGCTTGAACATATCAGAGAAACTGTAACAGAGGATTAGGGGGAAGATCAGGGATGACCAGTACTGGAGGCTACTTGTTCTTGAGGAGCATTTTGTGAATGAAGGGAGAGCTTGAGAAGCTAACCAGTACTTCTGACAGCTTCAAAAGTCTAGGGGATAGGTATTAGATTCCAGGGTCCACCAGAGGGAGGTAAACTAGAAATTCACTTGCCCTTATAGAGCCTGAAGCTCAGTTGCAGATAATTTTATTCCCTGAAATAAGATAAAGTTGATCTGTAGTTCTTGGGCCCAACTATTCATATGTATGGACATAAGACCACCGGTAAAAGCCACAGTAAAAACTCTTTGGACTAAGATAACGTCATTCTAGATCTTAATTTATTGCTATAAATACTTTTGTTAGTTCAGTAACCAGGATGTAATTTTTTAAAACAGGCAGAAACTCAAAGAGATAATACAATAAAAATGAAAACCAGCAGAAACAATGGAAACAACAATTAATAATAGAGCAGATCCACCAGGAACCCAGATATAGGAGTTATCAAAGAATTTAATATCGCTATGTCTATTAAGTCTATAGAAGTAAAAATTGAGACTGCTGATTCTAACATAATTGACATACATGAGTGTATCTGTCTGTGTATTAAGCAGTAATTTTAGAAGTAGAAAATACTAAATCAAGAACTGAAAGAGAGACAGTCAATACCTAAAACATCAGACTAACAAGAGCTGAAGAACAATCTAACAAATTGAAAGTAGCTCAGACAAAAAATATCCAAAAGGAAAGAGGAGGATAAAATTGATGGACAATGCAAAGATACATAAGAAAATACAGAGGAAATATTGAGGAGATACAATATCTATATAATTGGAATTCCAAAAGCAGAGGAGAAAGAAAATGGAACAGAGGAAACATATGAAGATACTATGACTTAGATCATTCCAAAAACCAACAAGAGCCATCAAGATAGCATCAAGAAGTCCTTTAAATCTCAAGAAGAATTTTTTTAAATGGATGAAATAATGCAAAAATAAAACAGTGGTAAAAGAGCAAAATGATCAAAAGAAATTGCTAAAAATGAAAAATGGGAAGAAAAAATAGAGAAAAATAGAGATTGCATTTAAAAGAATAAGGAGAAAAGCGAGAGCAAACTTAGCAACAGAAATAATACAAGCCAGAAAAAGTGGATTATAATATTTAAAGTGCTGAAGAAACAAAGCTGCAAATCCAGACTCTCATACCTAGCAAAAATGTTCTTCAAGAGGGAAAACAAGAGAAAGAGGTTTTTAGGCAAACCAAACAAGTAATTTTTAGCCCTCAGATCTGTATTAAGGGACCTATTAAAGGGTTTGCTTTGGGTAAAAGAAAAACTTTTCTTTATGGAAACTCAGAGATATGAGAAGGAATAAAAAACAATAGAAAGGATAACAGGTATGTAAATTTAGGCCAATGATTCTCAAACATTAATGTAAATTAGAGTCATGTGAAAGGCTGACCAACAATACCATGAAATCCCGTAATGGGATTTTGATTTAGGATGCAGAAGTGGAGATTTACATTCTTAAGAAGATCTAGGTGGTCTGAAGCTCACACTTTGAGAAACACTGAGGGACACTACTTTATAGGACAGTGATGTTTTGTGGGACTTAAAATTTATATAGAATTAAATCTATATGGATAATTTATATGGACAATTATTTTGTGACAATGGTAGCTCTTTAGTTCAATAGAAAAATATTATCTTTTCAATAAATAGTCTCAGTAAATGGTGCTGAGTCATATTATATTAATATAAAAAAATACTCCATCACTTTCTCATGCCATGTGCTAAACTCAATCTCAGATGGATTGTAGGTTTAAATGAAAGACCAAAACAATAAAACATCTAGAAGGTAATATCAGAGACTATCTGAGTGAGATTCTCTTAAATAGGACCCAGAAAACATTATTCATTAAAGAAAAATTGAACTATATTAAAATTTTAAATTATGCTAATCAAGACACTACTAAGAAAGCAATGTCACTTCACACAGAAGTTTATACAAATGGCTAAAAAATATATATGAAAACTTGCTCAACCTCATTAGCAATTGTGGAAATTATACCCAAACCACCATGTGATACATCTGTTCAGAATCAGAAGGGATTAAGTTACAATGATGGGTAAGAGTGAGATATGAGAGAACATGGCACAGTGAGAACTCTTACATACTTCTGCAGGGAAGGTGAAATAACACAACCATCTGGAAAATAGTTTGGTGTCATTTAGCAAATTTGAAGATGCTCATCCCATATGACCCAGCACTTTCATTCCAACATATGTCCATGTGCACCAAGAGATGTAGATCAGCATGTTTATACATCATGACTCATAACAGCCCTAAATAGAAAAACAACTCAAATCTCCATCCACAGTAGAACAGATAAGTATATTGTTTATAAAATGGAATTCCATGCGTCATCACTGAATATGGATGAACTAACTACATGCAACTTGGAGAAAAAGACTCTTATTTCACAAACATAATATTGAATGAAAGCAGCCAATCACAAAATTACAATGAATGATTACATTCATTTAAGTTTAAAAAAAAACAGGAAAAACTAAATTATAGTGTATAGTCATACAGTTTGTAAAATTTTAAAGAAAAACAAGGAAGTGGTTATTTTCAAAATGAAGATGGTGTGGCTTCTTTTGTTGGAAGGCGAGGCAAGTGGTTAGGAGGAGAGGAAGGAGGGGCTTTATGGGGACTAACAGTGTTCTATTCCTTAACCTGGGTGGCTATTTGTACAAGTGACTGCTTTATAATATTCCATAGAGCTGTACACCTTGTTTTGTGTCCTTGTGTGTATATTTTATTTAACGATAGACAGGATAGAATGTTTTAAAATGTAAATTACTTATTCTGTCCACTTTAAATATGGCAATAAACCAAACCACCTTCAGATTCCTTGAAAATACTGGAAATTCTTAATTTAATTATTTTCCCAATAATACTTTAATGAATCCTTTTGTTTAGTTAATTTATTCTTCCATTCTAGTTCCTACATTACTTTGCATTAATTTGGCAAAATAAATTAATACTGAATGGGAATCAAATGCTCTGAAGTCATCTGGATAAACACCTTGTTTAATTCTTAGAATACTCTGTATATTTATTTTGGTTCAGAACTGATTTCAAATGTTAAAGTAGAGAATAGCAGTAAAATTATTGGATTAATGACTTAAGAGTTTGTAAATATAATGAAAAAAATTCCTGTTTATACAATTTGACCTACTCCAACAAATTTACTGCATGAAAGAGGTAACTTACATCATATAGTGATAGATTAAAATGCACCTTATTTGAAGCAAATCTACCATTGATAAATAATGAAAACACCATCACTAAATATAGGTCACACCATACCTTGGACCAACAAATTTTTATCTTCCAGTTCCTTTCTAAAAATATGGTCCACTGTTTCTATCTCAGAGAACAAAATTAAGTAATTGGTTTTAAGCCACTGTAGGTTCTAAGGGGGTAACCCTACTTGCAAGCGAACAGCTTACCTATCCAGTTTCATGCCTGTTATAGAAGGTGCAAAACCCTTGGATTAGAGATAAACAACTTTATCTCTATCACTGAAGTAGTCTAAGCACCAGCATATTTTATGCTTGTTTCCTGAGCCCTGATACCCACAAGCCTAAGAGAAGAGGGTCAGATATTATTGGTACATGTAATGAGTGGCATCACAGGAGAGTAGCTTTGAGATCTGGGAACCAAAATAAACCTGCCTTCTCTTTGCTTAGAAGGGAGATACTATCTCTACCTTACAAATATACATTATATACAATATACAATATACACTGTACACACAGCCTTGAACAGATAGTCTGGGAAAAAGGCAGTAAATGCCTTGCTCCTAAGGCATTCAGAAACACAAGAGATCCATGGAGAACTCTCAGCATTGGTGAAACCTCTTCATAAACCTCTTTATACAGTTCACAAGACACATATTTTTTCAAGTTCTAGAATATTGACCAAAATAAATTTTTCAAAAATTTTTGAACTGTGAGCCAAATTATTTTAATAGCTCATATTACATTCAAAATGCTTTTGAAGAGTCATAATTACATGAAGTCCTACAAAGACCTTGCATATATGTGTATGAATGTATAATTTTCTGCCTTTCTTATTTAAAGTGTAAATTCCTTGAGAATAATGACTCTGTGTGTGTACGTGTGTTTTGTAATCTCTTATTCTAGTTCTTACTAATTTTTGCACTAATTTATTTAAGAAAATGCAAAATTCTGCCATCCCTCTTTTATTTTTCTTTTTGTGAACACTATTGCTAAAGAACAACATGAAGTCTGTGCCTATAATCTGAGCGTTCTAATGGTCATCAAGGATGACAAGATTTTCTTATCTTCAAGTCCACCTATTTTATCCATAGTACCCAAGACAACACCCACCACACAGTGGAGCTCAGGAAATATTTGTTGCATTGTGTTGACTTGAAATTAGGATCGCATTCTAGTTTGTAAGCCAAAGTTGCTCTCACTGACATGCTCAGTCATACATGCTGTGCTTTGAAAAGAGAAAACATTCCTTTTCTTCAAACCCTTAGACAGTTATGTAAAGCTCAAAGACTCCTTTCGTTTATGATGATTCCAGTATACATGTGTATAAAACTAAAGGGGATTATTGTTCGGAAATATTTGCTTTATCATGAGATGAGAAATGAGTCGAGGGGTGTCTATTTTTTCCTTCCTCTGGGACTTCTTGTGTTTTTTGCCCCGTTGCTCATTTCCATTCCCTTCAATAGTAATTCGTCAGCCAGACTTTATGGCTCAAATACTATTCATATAAGTTCCTCCGGAGGTTTAGTCATCAACAGAATGCTTTGGAACCACTCTGGTCCTCTTTTCTAAATTAAACATTTGTGTTAACAACAAACGCAGCAAAGTAACAAAATATTTCCGTACGCTTTCCAGATCAAATGACCTGTTATGGGACCTAGAAAACGTGTATTCATGTGAATTACCATCCAACAAGGGCTGCTCGCCGGTCGCCCTGGGGTCTTGGCACACAAAGGGTGAGAGAGGGGTGTGAGGAGGCTCTCAGCCGGCGCAGTCCCGCCTGGGCAGGTGATGCCTGCCTGAGTAGCCTGCGGGGGAGTGCGGACAAGGAGAAGGCTAAAGTTGGGGCTCAGGATCTGTGAAAGCCGCGGAAATTGCGGTCCTACCCCGCCAAGTCAGGGCGAGAGGAGCGGGGTGCGTGCGCGAGCTGAGTGAGCGCTTACGTCGCAGCTAGATTGTGCTGGGATAATTAGAGAGGAGTTGGGCTGAGCCGAGTCCTCTTTTAGCCGCGGCAGCCGGAGCCGCAGCACCAGCAGCAGCAGCAGCAGCACCAGCTGCTGCCCGGAGGGGCGCGCCTCACTCCGGTTGCCCGGCGCGCACCGGGAGAGGCCGGCTCCGGGCTGCAGACGCCCCGCCGCGCCCAGTGCCCGGCCGCCCGGCCGCACAAAGGCGGCGGCCGCCCGCGTGGCCTTCACCATCCAGGCATTGGAGCCCCGCTCCCTCCCTTCTCCTCTCCCGGGGACGCGAATGGCAGGGCCAGGCGAGGACGTGGGACGCCGGTGGCCCTAGCTCCGCACCCCCACCCTCCTGCTGGGAGAGGCAGCAGGCTCCTGGCGGACGATGTGGTCACGGCTGCTCCCCAGTGCGTCTTCGGCCCGGGTCCCAGCAGCCGCCCCTCTTCTCTTCTCGCTCCATCCCACGGAGAGGAGTTGATGCTGCTGTCGCCGCCGCCGCCGCCTCCGGAGCCCGGGCTGATGGATGCCAGGGAGTGCCGCATTGCTTAGCGTCCCCGCCTCCGGGTTTGCTGGTAGGAGCCCGCTGCTCTTCTCTCTTGCTCTGGGGTTTTATAGACAAGGTAGAGACATTTTAATTTTATTCTCCACTCCTCTTCTCTACCTTCTCCCCTGCCCCCAAGCTCGTATTTGAAATGTATGCTGTGGGAGAGATCCCCCTCCTCCCTCCACAACCCCCCCCCCGATAATTCCGTTGAAATAAAGGGCTACAGGAAGGCAGAAGTTGCGGGTGGGGCTGGGGGAGGGGGGAAAGCCCACGCGGGTGCCAACGCCACCAAAAACCCTTCTGGTGGCTTCTGAGATCACGGTGTATCTAGGAGGGGAGGAGGGAAGGTGCGCTATCTGCAGAGTCTCCTCCTAATTGGCTCATAATCGTTTTAAACAAAATCCTACAAATGTCTTTTAAAAATAACATCTTTGAATAAGCAGAAAGAAAATAAGCTCCTTTCCCCTCTCTTTTCCTTTCTGGCAAAGACGTTCTCTCCCCGCCCTGGAGCTCAGCGCTGAAGAGCCACCTTATTATTAATCAGAATTCCCCTCGTTATCCCTGGCAGGCACATCCTTCAGTAGGGACCACAGAAGCATCACAGAGCTGGGGCTGAGATGTGCGTGGGGGTTGTTTTTGTTACATCTTGGAAGAGAAGAGCATAGTACCAAGATCAGTGCCAAGCGTGCTGGGTGGGCTTGGGGGTGTTGTGTTAGGATTGAGGAAAGACAAGGAGTGTTGGGCCTGCCAGAGGTCCACATCTCTTTAAAAGAAAGGGAAGAAGGAACCAAAGTGAGGCTTTGTTTTTAAGGGGGGGGGGAGTTTATACCCCCTAGAAAAAGGCTGCCGCAGAGCAGGAGCAACAGGGTACTGGTCTGGACACTAAGACAAATAATTTTCTGTACAGAAGAGGAAGCAGGCAGCAGCGAGGTCTGGAGGCCAGAGCGTGGTGGTGGCCAAGGCCAGGATTGTTGTGGGACAGTCAGCAAGAGGAAGGGAAGGTTCAGGAATAAGCAGAACAATGACTCATTTACAAGCTGGTCTCTCTCCTGAGACCCTGGAGAAAGCTCGCTTGGAGCTCAACGAGAACCCAGACACACTGCACCAAGACATCCAGGAGGTGAGGGACATGGTCATCACCAGGCCGGACATTGGCTTTCTGCGCACAGATGATGCCTTCATCCTACGCTTCTTGCGGGCCAGGAAGTTTCATCACTTTGAGGCCTTCCGTCTCCTGGCCCAGTACTTTGAGTACCGACAGCAGAACCTGGACATGTTTAAAAGCTTCAAGGCCACTGACCCGGGCATCAAGCAGGCACTGAAGGATGGCTTCCCTGGGGGCCTGGCCAATCTGGACCACTATGGCAGGAAGATTCTAGTCCTTTTTGCAGCCAACTGGGATCAGAGCAGGTAAATCCTAAATTCAAACTTGTACTAGGGATTCTTTTACTCTCCCATTTTCCAGAATTTACCCTGAGTAGTGTCATGGTTTTATAGCTTTGATGTGTTTGTTTATTTGTCTGGGAGAAAAGAGAAACTGGAACTACAAAATGGGGTTCTGTTGGGCATCCTCAGGGGTGGGAGGAAGGCTTTGAAACTCTTACTGCATGAGCACCTAGCTTCTACTGCAGCTGGAAGTGCTTCCTGAACCCTATTATTGTGCTGCAGTGTAAATCATTCAACTTCTAAATAAAGCTGCTAAATTTTCACCTCCTGAGTAAGTTTACTGTTCTGTGGAGAATGAGGATGAGAATGGAGGTAACTTTTCCTCCTTCTTCTTAATGAAATTCTTAAACTCGGTTCATTATCACCATCACCATCACCATCATCACCATCACCATCATCATCTGTCTCCTTAGCACTGAGGTTTTATTTTTAAAGATAACCTGACATTCAACCACAACCAAGTAGTTTTGTTGCTTGGGAACTCTTCTGCTTAGTGGTGTGTAGATGGAGGAATAATATGATGTGTGTCACCTCAGGGAAAAGGAAGAGTTGTATCCTCTGTCACTGAGCATGCCTACTGACACTGAAAATAAAGGCTGACTGGTATGCTCGATCTACACCTGTCACTAATGTAAAGAATGTGTTTCCTGTCTGATGTGATTTTTCATCTTTTGTAAGGAAGTAGAAAATGTTCAGATATGTCAGTTGATAGACTTTTTGAGTTCTATTGCTTTCTAATGGAGGAGAAATTATATTCTTATTTCATCTACACTGTAACAGAAGAATGCAGAGAGGGACTATCCCGCTTCCTCAATCAAAATTATTTTCTTGGACTGAAAGACATAAAAAATTATGAAAACATCTTGAAGAAGGAAGTTTCAATTAAGTTCAAAGCTAAATATATTTCATTGGACTTGAAAATGCTACCAGAACTATGAATCATGAGGAGCTGGTTGTTATAACATTGGTGTATTTTTAGTTCTGTGAATGGTGACTTTTGATGCATCTGGTTTGTTGAAAACATCTCTGGAACAATTGTAAAAGACTTTTATAGTTACTGAGAAAGTTTATTGATCTTATGGCTTTCTGTTGGATTCTTAGAATATGAGTATTTTAAACAAGTTTTTACTCTTTAGTTACCTGTTCCTTGTAATTCTAAGTTGAGAACTACTCTGATTTCTTTTAGGTAAATATAAAGACAAATTACTACCTAAGGATTCATAAAGCTAAGAAGCTTCTAGAGTTAGTTATTGAAGGGGAATAGAGTTCTATTCCTTATTTTGATTAGTCATAAAGATCTCACTCTACTTTTTATCAGTGGCAAAACTTAAAGGCCCATGAAATGCCATCTTTTGACCACAATTTCTCTTTAAGAAGTTTTGTTGTTATTGTTGTTGTTTTCCCCCATCTAAGATGTTGATTGTAGGGCCATGCAAACCAATTATTGTGTATATCAAAACTGAAAAAAACAAAACTATTCATGAAGGAACCTAATCCATATGTCAGTTAGATTGGCATTTTGTTTATTGAACTACAGTAAAATGGGAGCTGTAGAAATTTCATATTTAAAAATATTTCAAAGTCTAGAGAGGCAGATTGCATTCAGAGAGACACACATATAGATCGGGCCTTTTCTCACTTATTTTAATAGGTAAAATAATATTCATATTGATTTATAAGCCTAACTAAGATGAAAGCTACTTATAGTTCTCATGTATATGGGAAGCTGATTACTCCAGATTTACTAAAGTAACTGTTTTAGTTGTTTGTCTTATTCTTTCATATGAAGGATAGCTTATTAGTAATGAAAATCTATCTCCTTGGACATCTACAATAGGAGACAATTTATTAACTGGTATATAAAATTATTTTTATTAAACCTGCACAAAAATCCTTAACATTAAAATTTCATATATGTGAAGTTAAAATGAGAAGCTATGTTCTGTAAAAATACTCTATCGGGACCTATAGACTAAAAATTGTGAATTCTACTTCTACGGTTAGAAATAAATAGGTATAGGGTCGCCTGGGTGCCTCAGTTGGTTGGGCGACTGCCTTCGGCTCAGGTTATGATCCCAGAGACCTGGATCGAGCCCTGCTTTGGGCTCCCTGCTCAGCGGGAAGCCTTCTTCTCCCTCTCTCACTCCCCCTGCTTGTGTTCCCTCTCTGGCTGTGTTTCTCTCTGTCAAATAAATAAAATCTTAAAAAAAAAAAAAGAAAGAAACAGGTATAATCAAAAAGTTATCCTATATCAAGATCAGAAGGCATACTAGTTATTTAGAGCTTGTCTTAAATTCCTCCTATATTCTTAGAAAAAAAAATCATTCTCTCCTCCTTCTTCCTACCTGTCCCCCATCTCAGATCTGTGTATATCCAGTAACAAAGACTAGTGGATAAACAGCTCTACCCTCCTGACACACTCTGTAACTTCTGCCATTGGGATATGTGCATAAGAACTTCCCTGAAGCCTCCAGGATAGCTTCTGATAGTTTCTTCCTGGCAGTTCCAGAGTGTCACCAGCCCCTTTCCTACCTTGGGACTGAAGCCCTTTCCTCTCCACACTCTGCAGCTTCGATTCTTATATGACTTGATTTTTTTTTCAATTTTTTAAAATTAGCGTATAATGTATTATTTGTTTCAGGGGTACAGGTCCGTGATTCACCAGTCTTACACCATTCACAACCCTCATCATGGCACATACCCTCCCCAATGTCCACCCCCCAGCGACCCCATCCCTCCACCCTCCTCCACTCCAGCAACCCTCAGTGTTTCCTGAGATTGAGAGTCTTTTATTTTTTGTATCCCTCTCTGGTTTCATCTTGTTTCATTTTTCCCTCCCTTCCCCTATGATCCTCTGTCTTGTGTCTCAAATTCTTCGTATCAGTGAGATCACATGATAACTGTCTTTCTCTAACTGACTTACTTCACTTAGTGCAATACCCTCCAGTTTTCTGACTTGACGTTTAACAGAGTCTGTGCCACCTCCCCTCCATGTTTCCCATACCGCTGTTCTGTTTGGTGGATTTGCCACATGCCAAATCTCTTTGTCCCCACGCCTCTCTTGTTCTGTGCCTCGGGTCCTGCTCTTGTCCTGCCTGACCAGACAAACTGGGTCTCTTGAGAAGACTGCGTATCTGATCATAATTCTAACCACCTTCCTTGAGTTCGGTGAATTGCCTGGCTTTCAAAATACTTTTTTTTTTAAAGTAGGATTGTTTTAATAAAGTAAAATAGCATTGTTTTAAAGAGACAATAGATGGGAATACCCAGGATTACACAGGGAAATCCCAGAAATGAGGTAGAAGAAAATGTCCCCTTTATTTCAGAACAGCTTATTTCTGACTTCCCAAAGGGAAAAGCAAGATTTTTTAAATCAAATTTTGAAAAATTTTGTAAAGGCTTCTGAAATAACTAATCTGTATAACAAAAAAAGACAAAGTCTTAAAGCTCCTATAAAAGTTAAAGAAAAGACAAACTCTTATGTTATCATATTTATAATAACACGTGAACTAGAGTTAATGTTAGTTGACATTTGTTGAGTTGAAGTGAGTTATGCATTTAAAAAGGAGTCTAAGTGGGAAGTTATCTGATGTATACTTTCTTTTATGTGAAATTTGTAGGACAGTTTTCTGTGCTCTTCAGGAGACTAGCAACAGTGAATGTGTGTGAGATGGTGACTATAAATAAAATAGTGTCTTTATACTGCCAAGTGGTGCAGGTCAGTTTCAGGTTATTGCAAAGAATTGGATGATTTCCAAAGCTTTTATAGGAGGCATGGAATCTTCAAGAAGACCAAGGTAAAGTAATACTATTTACAGTGTACCTGCCTTCTAACATATCTCAAAAATAATTGAAATACTGAAATGTCAAAATGACTTTCAATGTGGTCTGTAGGTTTTTCTAAAAAGGATAGAAGAGGCTCAGATGATTTATTACATTTGTTGAGCAGACTATACCTTGGTAAAAATGCATACAATTTTATCTCATTTTTTCAGACTGTGTAACATAATTTCTGAAAACAAGAATAAATTCCAAAAAATTAAAAACAATTGAATTACACCATATCTCTAAGATGCAATAGTCTTCCATGCATTATGTGCTGTTTTTCCTTCCTGAATGATAATGCCCTCCTTAGGACTCAGCAGATACCCTCAAATTGTCTACCTGATTGCAACAGTAGAGTGTGAGGTTAATGTAACAGTGAAGCTAGAAGATATTATACTCTCTTAAGAAAGGGAAGCTTGCAATTAAAATAGATCCCTGTTTAGTCTCTGGAGCATGGGACCAGGTCTGAGAAGCTGAAATTCATTGGAACATACTTCTTGTGAATATTCATGAGTAAATTGGGTCCCTGAAACATAATGATGACATGCATTCTGATAGTTGGCTTGTAGGTTATAAGTAGTATTTTGCTTCATTAGAATTATAGAGTAGTTCTCTACAGTTTTGCACATCAAATAAACATTTATTTGGAATCTGATTAATAACCATTAGAAAACAATTAAATACAGCTAAACTAAAATGATTCCTAAATAAAGTGGCAGTTCCACAGCACTGACCATCTTGTACTTTATCTGGCTTGTCATGATAAACACAGATGATCTCTTATAGTATTGAAGTTCAGGAAGGGGTAGAAGACCAGCGGGTCAAACATCATGCTCTGACTATCTAACTTATCCTGGAATTTGCCTAAAAAACATATCATTGTCAGTTTGTTTATTGCTATTGTGTGGCTTTTTCATGGAAAAGAAAATAACAATATTTGCAAGTTCCAATTGACTTGTGAATATGCTCCCATGGTATTAAAATAATATGGTCAGTCTCCAAATTGAAAGAAAATTATGCTGATAATAAATAACATTTTAAAACAGCCATAGACTATACAAATTTGTTTTAATCCCAGCCACAAAGTTTTATTCTTCTCTGGAAGTACACTAAAATAAAATAAAACAAAATAAAGTAAAAATTACTAGGAATAGTCATAGGCAATTAAGTAGTTAATTAGGGAGAAACACTCCTACTGAGTAATCTTAAAACAAACAAACAAATAAGAGAATATAGGCTTAATTTTGAGGTCTGATTTTTGAAGACTTCTCTCAGTTTATTAAAGTTTATATTTATTTATAATTATTTAAATATGTTTCAACTTTTTGTTTTGCAGTGCTATATATTGTGTCAAGGTCAGGAATCCTTACCCTTCAAATCCTGGAGGCATCTTGTGCTGTGTTATGGGTGGATTTTGAAATTCGGTCAAAACCGGAAATGGCAAGTGTGAATTCCATAGGACTTCTGTCCCGGCAGAGCTCCCATATTGCTTCCTTATAAGGAGCCTCTTTTCACAAATATTCTGGAAACTGCAGCTTATTCCAAACTATGCCCTTAGTTCATACAGTGGAAATGGGAATGAAAACGAAAATTTGTCCTGAGAAATGTTAGTGGAAAAAATAGGACGGTCTCTAGAAACTGGGACAATTATACAATAATTAGTAAAATAATCTTGAAATAACAGCAAAGACCAAGAGTGCCAACCTTAAAGTAGGATGTTGATGGGGTCTGGCTTGAACCAGGCTATTTTCATATTTTAGATATGCAACTTTAGATAAAGTTGAAGAGAAGCAAAGGATTTGAAGTTACTACACTTCACTGAAAGGATGCCTCAAAAGAAATGTTTAAGGATATTTTAAAACAGAAACCAATGGTTAGTAAATTAATGTTATCCTTAGTGAATGAATAGATTTCCTCCATTTGGGGAAAGGCTGAGCTCTCTTACATCACGGAGAGCAGATGCATACACATCACTAACATAATAAACAGCACTCCTGACTCCTGGAGGGGAGGAGAGGACATCTCTGTGTGTCAGATCTTTATAACATTTAATAAAAAACTGAGCAAATAGTACTCAATTCAAATCATTTTTTAAAAAAGTATGCCTGAGTGGAGAATTTTTACATACATAGAAATTAGTAAGTACCAGGGGCAAATGAAGACACGTAACACATTCATTGTACCAGCAGCGGGCATATGACCTCTGGGAAGAGGAAAACATGAGGTGCTAAATAACTATCGGAGAGATTGTAAGTGCTTAATGAGGGTACTGTTTGTCCTTGCTCAAAGTTCAGGGCCAAGGGGTAGCTGCAGGCGCCTCAGTGTTGTGCAGAGAGAACGTCACCTTCTCCATTAACTGAATTTAACCTTTTATTGTTTCATTTTAATTAATTTATTTATTACTTCATTTATTCATTTGTTCAAAACAGTTTTATAGCATGTGTGATGTGCCAGGCACTCTTCTAAGCCCTTTACAAACATTAATCTATCAAATCTCTATCAAACCCTACAAGGCACATCCTATTGCTCTCCACGTTTTGCTGAGGAGGAAGCTGAGGTACTGGGCAGTTAAGTGTCTCCCCTGTGACTATAAAAGCTAGTAAGTGAATTGGTCAAACTCTTTGTGTGTGTATAGAGAGTTACCGACAAGAATCGAGGAAAAAACAAATGTAGGGGAAAGAATTCCATCTGTCCTTTAGGAAATCTTGACTAAACATCAGAATAGACAATTAGAAAGTTCAGTTGTGGGCGCCTGGGTGGCTCAGTGGGTTAAAGCCTCTGCTTTTGGCTCAGGTCATGATCTCAGGGTCCTGGGATCGAGGCCCGTGTCAGGCTCTCTGCTTAGCAGGAAGCCTGCTTCCTCAGCTTTCTCTCTTTGCCTGCCTCTCTGCCTACCTGTGATCGATCTCTCTGTCAAATAAATAAATAAAATCTTAAAAAAAAAAAAAAAAGAAAGTTCAGTTGCTGGAATAGATTTCCTAGGACAAAGCTTATACTTCGCAAAACTTTGCTTAGAGTATGTTACTCTAAAAAGAAGAGTTGCCCTTCTGACATTTGCGTTCTTTTCTAGCACAGTTCTACTTTATTTTGTTTTGTTTTATTTTATTCTGGTGGCAGTAGGTGCACATTGTTTTACCTTCCCTCCACCCCCCAAAGAAAGACATTATTCCTGTAGATGTTTCATTTTCAGTGATTCACTTTTTCTCACTCACCTACAGTCCCACAGTAGTAAAACTGAAGCAAGACGCAGACAGCTAATCTTCTGTGCTCAGCAATATAAGTCAGACAGATGAATATTTCAGAGTTTATATTTTCTCTAGGGTTTATAGACCTCTCTTCTTCCTGTCCAGACTTCGTGCCTTTCCTTCCCCAAAGCCTGCTGCTGGGACCAGGCTGGAGAATGCCCTGGAACCTGGCATGGGACTACATTGGTATTGACTTCTGGTCTGACTTCTGACACACATGCCACAGAGACCTGAAAAAGCAGAGCAGCTATTCTACGCGTGAGGTAGCACGGGAAGGGCAGAGAACTGAAGTGTCAGAGAGACCCAGCCTCTCACCTAGGCTCCCTGCTTTACTCCTACGGTGATTCTGGGCAAACCATTCAAATTCTCTAGACCCTGTGTCCTCATCTCCAAAATGATCAGAACAAAACAAGCATAGAGACTTTGCGCTTATTTTGAGATTAAGATAATGCATTTGAAATTGCCTTGGAAATCTTAAATGATTACACAGATAGAGGTATTGTTATTATTACCACTCAGTAATATAAAACACCCAGAGAGGTTGTTCAGCTTTAGCGCTAATGCTACCCTGAGGCATTAATAGAGGCAATTCTTCGCCTTTGTCTTTCCCCTCAGCACCTTTCTAACAGGACGTGCTTCAGACATGAGAAATGTGGCTTAATGAAAACTGAGGGGTGGGGCAGCCTTAATGAAGAATTTAATAACGGCTGATTGATTTAGTGACAAAGGGAAATTGCTTGCTGTTATGCTGTTCAATGTGATGCCCAGATGCCAGTTTTTCCTTGTCGGGCTAAGAGAAAAGGGCGGGGAATGGAAAGGAAATGACCTGTTTGTGATTTAGGTCGCTCATTGCACGGATTCTAAGTTGTAGAGGACACCACTCTGTAAACCCCAGGATGGCTCAGGCCAGTCAGCACCCCCAATCCTTGCATGGTCAGATGCAGGAGAACAAGCTTCCCTGCTCTTGTTTGTATCCATAGGAAATAGAAGATACAGGTGTCCATTTTCTCCATAGGGTTTTTATGCATTATCGCAACTCTGCTGTCTTTCAAGAGCAATGGTCTCTATAGTCTGGCATCCCAGTTGTAAAATCCCTTACTGGTGTTATTGTTTCCTTATACTACATGCCAGCATCATCCTTTCCAAGTTGATTTCAGATGCAGGCTTTACTTAATGCTGTTTTGGGAAGCACAATCAAGAGTCGAGAGCTGCATTAATGTGCTAGTTTGTTATTTATGGCTTTCTTCCAGCATACAAGGGAAGAATAGCAATGGTGGTGCTCCTACCATTGGGAGACAAGCCTTAAACATGAACATACTTATTGCAGTGGCCTCAGATGTGTAGATTATAGCAGTTAAAAATAATTGCAAAGAGAAGAATGAAGGTAAGATTCCTGAAGATAGAAAATTCATAAAACCCTCCATTTCTTGGGAAGATATTTGACAGACTTTGGCAAGATCTCATGTAATAACGTTCTGCTTATGAAGAGCCTGCTGAGCTGTTAATGGTGGTAATGTGGCATGTTTGACAACAGGGGACTGGAGTGTCGAGAGTGGTTTGGACCTGCCCTTTGAATGTGGTTCGTGAAGAGGTTTTAGTGTTTCTTTTCTTCAGTTTGGACATCAAAATGGCCTAAGTAAAGATCACTTGATTCTCCTTTTGAAGAGAGATATTAAATTTAAAAGCTTGGTGAAATTTCCTCTTGAAAACTTTGCAAACCTGCTTTTCTTCATTGCTGATCGTGGGATTAACCTTATTGTAGTTCCTTGGGAATAACGATACGTCTATAAATTTTTCTCTCAATTTGGCCTCAGTTTTGGAAAACCATACTTAAACTGTGTTATTCAAAATAAATTGCCTCTTGATGTCTGCCTTTACTGGTGCTATGGTTTATTCTCACTGGATATAATACACCATCATTCCAAAGCAGATTTCAGATTCAAGTTTTACTTAATGTTATTTTGGTATTAATGCTATTTGGTGTTCCTGTAGGTAACATAAGAATAATCATAATGGAAAAAAATTTAAAGAAAGAATAATCATAATGGGGAGAAATTCTAAATTGGGCTTTTCTAATTAAATTTTTTTACCATGATATTATTATTATGAATTTCAGGAATTAAAATGAATATTTTTAATAGTTCTCTAAATTTAAGCCAGAAATACAGTCTTCTTCCTCCATCTTTCCAGTCTGTGTAGGGTTAGAGGCTTTTTGTCATAACACTGTGTTAGGTCATTATATTTACAAAGGAGATAGACCAGCCATGGAAGGGAAAAATAAAGGTATTCAGCCATATGTATTTTATAGATTTAAAGACAAATAGGTAATAGAGCTTTACACAAAATTTTATTATCTTGTGTTTTCAGGAAGTACTTTGGGATGTCATATTCTTATGCTTATAAGATAGGCTGTATACCTTTCAAAGGTTTAAAAATAATCTCTTGATCCTTGTCTTTTATAAGAGTAATAAGCTATCTAAAGATGATCATTAATTTTTAAGTATGATGTACAAATAGCCTTCAGTTCTGATTATATCTTGTTTAGTACACTATGTGTATTATACATATTATATATATATAGTGTATGTTTAGTACACAATAAAAAGTATGCTTTGTATGTATGCCAACCAACATTTATTGAGCACTTGCTGTATTCCTAGTGCTGTGGACTTGCTTTCACCTGAATCATGCTTTTGACTTGCCTCTCCACCTCCCTCCTCCCATCCACCCCTCACCACTGCCAGTGAGATAGAGAAAGCCAATCATAGGTACTCCCATTTTTTCATATAAGGGAACTGAACCTTAGGATTATAGATGGAGGACGTGTCCAGGACCACACGGCTAATGAAGGACAGAGAAGAGATTCCATACTGAAGCCTTCTGACACCATCCCCTATGCTTGAGTAATGCTGGGATCTTAAAGAGGTTCTATTCCAAACTACTGATTTTTCAGATGAGGAAATGAGACCCAGGGTGAGTGAAAATCCACCTAACATTCCTTTCTGGACTACTATGCTTTCTCCATTCTCCTCCAAATGTTTTTAGAACTAAAATAGAACTACTCCTTCATATGTACTTACTGTGTCATACTGTCTTTCTGATGAGCCCATCACTTCCACTTCATGCTACCCCTAATCCATCAACCCTCCCCATCCTACCTGTTCCCTGAGGTCAGCATTTCTTTCTCTAACTCTCCTAGATGTCTCTGCCTGAATATCTGAGGGGAAAAAACTTGAAATGTTAACATTTTCATAAATTTGGTGATTTCTCTTGAAATGCTGGGATTCCCTTCTTGAATAAGTATTTCATTTTCTTCTCAGCTCTGACTATATAACCTCCTTCACTTACTTGAACTTAGGATCTGGGTGTTTTGACTCTGGAATTTTCTCCCTTGAGCTTTCTCCTCAGTTCAGGGTCTACTTTTTCAGATGCTTACTTCATATATGTTTCTGGGTGTACTGTAGACTTCTCACCAATACTACAATGGGCTTTATTCCAAACTCTGTATTTCCAGCCATATTCCAAGTGTATCCTCTTCTTGCATTACTGATTTTGATGAAAGATTTTACCATTTACCCAGGCTCTGAAGCTAGAAAATCTTTGTTATCTTTTACTCTTCCTTCAATCTTGTTCTCTGCATCCAAGTATCAAATTTTAACAAATCTACCTTTAAAATACTTCTCAGGTTTTCCTTCTGCTGCATTTGTGGAGGCAGTGTCTTACTCTACAATGAGTGCCTTTGTGCTCTAGGCTACTCCCATTCTCCAGGATCGTAGAGAGCATTCACTGGGTTCCTACAAGGTGCAAGGTGCTGTGCTAAGGTCAAGGCTGAAAAAGATAAAGACTCAGTCCTCTATCCTTCTTTCTTTTGTTGCATCATTATGATATAAACTCCATGTGAGGAATCAAAATCTGCCGTTTGGTGAAACTCCTTCAAATCCTATTCTCAAATTTTCCAAATGTGAAGGTGTGAAATGTCAGTATTCTTGAGGGCATTCTTGAGCTGCTTCAAAAAGTTTTCAGGATAGTTGAGATGAGATTTTAGAAAAATCATAAGGCCTGGAGGTAAAAGAAATGGTTGTAAAATGCGAAAAAAATATTTTCAAAAGCATTTTATTTTGTTTTGGTAGAATACATGTTAAATTCTAATATGTCCCCGGAGTGCAGCAAATAAATTTCCTCTTGGAAGACGATTTCTAAACAAAATTATCTTCAGAATCCTGAGGTATTTTAAAGGGAATTTTCAGTGTGCTAAATACTTTCTATAGTTTTGAGGGAAGTGGTTGTTAGATTTAATGCAGTCCATTTCTTTTGCTGGTAGGTACACACTGGTGGATATTTTGCGTGCCATCTTACTGTCTTTAGAAGCCATGATCGAAGATCCTGAGCTTCAAGTGAATGGATTTGTTTTGATCATAGACTGGAGCAACTTCACCTTCAAGCAAGCCTCCAAACTTACACCAAGCATGCTGCGATTGGCTATTGAAGGCCTTCAGGTATAGATTTACAAATTACCCAGTTTCTCAGTCTGTCGTGTTTGACTTTTTTTTTAATCCAATGTATTAGAATGACAATATGTCTTACTGAAAGCATAATAAAAACATTTTTTAAAATAGTTTTTAAGCACCAATACTAAAGCACTGATTGGACAAAGCATTATAAAAGAAAAGTTGAGAGATGTGGACATCTAATAGACAGGGTTTGTACTGATGGGTACAAATCTCAGGAAACCTAAGCACAACTGTGGGTGATGACCTGAGGCTTTTATCTTGGTGATCAGAACAAAGAGCATGTTTTGGATTTTAAATATTAACTATTCAGGCTCTTTTGTTTTGTTTTGTTTCTCTTTCTTTTTCTGTGCATATTAATTATTAGCTCAATATTTGCTTTGTGATTCCATTTAACCTCCTGAATTAGAGATATGATTATTTATATCTTCATGTTGCCCAAAAAACTGTTAAGAAGGCAATCAATCAATCAATATATATTTTAATATCTAAGATTTGGAATCACTGTTTTGAATTACTTCTCAAGACTTAATTCGGGTTTTTGTTCTTGCTTTGAGGGCCATCACATGGAATTTACATAGGAATGGTGCTTCATCCAAAGAATGACACTTACCTGGTTAGGAGCTATAAAATGGAAAATCAATTATCAATTAGTGACATGTCATAAACCTATTATTGAAGATTTGTTTTTAAGTTTTCAGATGTCCTTCTGCTTTCTGTAGTTTGCTTTATAGCACTTTGTATACAGTACTTATGGAGTAAATTTTAAATTCTTAAAAAATTTGCATTAACTCTTGAATAATATTAGTTGCTATATATTCTCTGTTTATTCAACATGCATTTTAGAAGTTTGCAAGTCAACACGGTTAATTTTTGTAATTTTTACCGCTGAAAATACCACTTGTTTTAAAATGGCTAATTATATTTTTGTCATTCATTAGGCTAGAATGATAGACTTTATTTATTTTTTTATGTTGAGTAGCTAAAATTATCCAGTTCTCTGTTCCATAGTAATTTCTGACTGTGTCTGTAGGCTCCAAAATTGATGGCTGATGACTCACTAAAAATGGTCCACTTCTCCAGGCCATAGGATATCTTAACCAAATTGAATTCAGTTTGGATTTTTGCCTCTGAAGTGAATAAGGCACACTGATCCTTTTCCTCTGCATAGCTTTTCCTGACGCCATTTTCCTGACTTGCTGTGGGTGATTCAGCCTTGCTCCTTTCTTATCTTCAACAACATCTTTTTTAAAACTCCGTAAAGACAGTTAATAGGTGTTGAGAGAGAACACAGAGTAAACATGTTTGGAAATACATAGATCATGTAGCATCAGTCCTAATTCTGCTCTATTGCTAGTAGTGTGTAAAGTGTCCTTCACTTTGTAAAAAAAAATAAATAAATAAAAAATTGGTTACCATAACCTGTTACTTAGCACAGAATGGTAATCTAGCCTTCTACATTTTTTTTTTTTTTTAATTTAACCTGCCATCTTTTTTTCACGAGGGTTGGGCTAGGCCTTCAGCTACAAGAAGAACTGGAGAATTCATATTATTTGTAAGAAATTGAAAAAAAAAATTGTGTCAAGAACAGACTTAGCATCTTGCTATAGGCCCACTTACCTGCTTTATGGAGTCATGTAATAGTAACGTTGTAAGTCAGTCCAGAAGGGAGAACTGACAGCTGGGACATGTTTTGGAGCTTCCCCATTAGCTATGGCCACAGTCCTAATTTCTTTAAGTGCTATGTGTCAGCATGATAGGAGCCACAGTCAATTTAAATCTCTGTGTTTGCATTGGAAAGAGAAAGGACCCGCTCCTCAGGGGAAACCTGTGCTAGCAGTCTCGTTTCCATTCCCCAGGCATGTTTCTGTCCCCTCCCCTTTCTCCTAGGACCCAGACTCAGGAAGCAGGCTTTATTTGCCCCAATTGCCAACTGGGAAGCCACTTAAAAGAAAGGAATGCTTTATGGGGAATAAATGTGACATGTTACTAGCCTTTATTTTATTTTTTTAAAGATTTTATTTATTTGAGCGAAAAAGAGACAGAGAATCAGTGGGGGGAGAATGGAGAGGAGAAAGAGGGAGAGGCAGAAGCAGACTGCCGGCTGAGCAGGGAGTCCTACACAGGGCTCAGTCCTGGAAACCTGGGATCATGACCCAAGCCGAAGGCAGATGCTTAAGCAACTGAGCCACCCACGGGCCCCTGTTACTAACCTTTAAACTTAGTTTTTGTCCAGTTTGGGTTGATTTCTTAAGTGCTCTGTCTCTATGTGCCTGTCTTGTGTCTATGTCTATGTCTATATCTAGATTTTTTAAAAAATAGGAATTCCAAATAAGAATAGAAGACGTGCTAAAAATGTTCCATTCATTGAGACAAGCATGATTTCCTCATTTGTCTTCTACCAAAGTAACATTCTGACTTTTCTAATTATTCCTGTTTTACTTTGCAAACGATCTGTGAGAAACATTGTTGCCTATTGATCTGTGTTTCATACAAAGCATCAATAAACTTTTTTTTGAGATTAGCATGAGACCAAAAAATGTTTGAAGTAAGCTATGTATGCAATTTTAGATTGCTAAGCACAACTAGTACCATCACCAAGACTACCAGTACTACCATAAGAGTAAACACCTTCCAATGAACCCTGTTGGGGAAATTTAGAGATGAGGACATTTTTAATAACTCGGTAATAATTTCTATCATGCTATAATCTTGCTATATTGCTTTTATTTATGAAACATAAAAAATATTCTAAGGATTTGAAATAAAAATAAGAAAGGTCATCACTGAGTCTAGGCCCCATCTCTTTTCTTCTTAAGGTAGTTGTATAACCTGTCTAAATGTACACACCAACCCCCTTTTTCTTAAGCAAGAGTATTTTGAGTGACCTGGCTAGAGACAGCACCTGAAACCTGGAAGAAAGACATGTAGACCATTGTTTTTAAGACCTACTTATGATCAAAGTGCGAGGTCAATAGAAAGATAATGTAGAAAGGTGAAAACAGAATGGGCTTTAGAGGCAGATAGGCTCGGGTTTGAATGACAAGCCTGCTACATACTAAATACTTGGGCAAATTACTTACCTTGTCTGAATCTCAGTCTATTCCTTTATACCAATTTTAAAGTATTAAATTACAAATGATACATCTTGTACCTAACAGCTGGTGGTAATACTCAAAGCGATTGATGTGGATAAGCTCATTTGTCAGGTGGCTTTTTTTTTTTTTCTGCATGTGTGGTGGTTTTCTCATAATTCACTGACCATTTAGACCATTTAGACTTAAAGCTGATTAACTTTGGGAATCTGAATAACATGATATTTTGCTTTTAGTGCTTAGCTTATCAGTACATGGATTGCATTTTTTAAAAATAACTTCACTGTGTGGTTAAGTAGCAACTAGATATTTTCATGTTAGGTGCCAAATAATATATTTTTTCATGTTGAGAGTAAAGTGAAAAATGAGATTGTTTCACCTGGTGCAAATTAATCTTTGTTTTCTTGGGGAAGAAACTCCAGGCACGGTTGGAAAGGTGGCAATTGTAGGGATATCTTTGGCCTGGAAGAATTTGCTAATTGGACAAGGACAAGAAGAAAATTTTGGACAGGAAAACTTTGAGGGGGTGCTTTGAACAAACATATAGCTGTAAGGCATTGAAAGTACATGATAAATCTGTTTTGAGGTAGCTAGACTGAGAAATGAATTGAGGCAAATGACCAGAGATGAGCCAAGCAAGTCTGGCTGAGAACTGTTTCGATGGCATTCTTTGTGATTTGGTGTGTTCTCCCGACATGGGGAGCTTTGGAAAAGGCAAGTGACCTGGTCACTCCTTTGCTTTGGAAAGATTTCTTGAGTAGAAGAAAGGACTTGGATAGAGGATAGAAAATTTAGATTTACAGAGCCCCCATCTACCATGGAGGTAACTATATTTATCTCATTTTGTAGGACAGGAAATGAAACTTCAGGGAGTTTAAGAGACTTAACTAAATTTTCTCCAATGACATAAAGGCTTGAGTCCAGGTTGTCTGACTCCAAAGACCAGTGTCACTCCTGAACCTTGTTTCTATTGTTTCCAGGGCTGTGCTTAAGAAAAAGCAGGTATGCTCAGATTAAAGTAACTTTGCTCCCCCATGCCAAATCCTCATACTACAAGAGAAATTTGTTTTGGGGATGGGGAGTACAGTTCTAAATAAAGAAGTCACAATGGCTGGCCTGTGGCAAAACGATTTTCTTCTTCCGAGTGAAAATCCTCCTTGAGTGATTGCCTAGCTTCTCAGTTCCCTGTGATAAAGGCCAAGTGAAAGGCACTTTTCCACAGCCAAAGAGAACTTTTATCAACACAACCCAGATTGATAAGGTCATGATATTGATCCAAAGCAATCCTGTATGCTTTCTCTGTGCAGAATCTGTAAACACATTCGTAAATGAAAGGCCTCAAATATTTTTACCAACATAATGTATTTCCTTGACAGATAAGAGGCAACAACAGATATTTTTGTAGAAATAAATTATTCAGACTTCACTGGAAAAAAACAAGAAAGAAAATTATCTTGCGACTTATAAGAAGTTAATTGATTAGGGTAGTCATAGTAACAGGAAGCATCTTAGAAAATCAATACAAGATTAAGTGGATGTGACTTGTAGCACTGGGAAGCCAATTAAAACATGAAATGTTTGGAAATACCTGGAATAACTTAGACTGTTTGACTTTACGGTGAAGTGATTTTTTTTTCTTTTCCTTGTTGTTTTATTTTTATTTTTTCTCATAAAATAAAACCATTCTTAAAACTCTTTAGTAATGAAAAAAACTCTCTTATGAATCCAGAATCTCTTGTCATTTTTTTTTAACTTGTACTAACACTACCTATGTTGTTCATTGTTCTTTAGACATATTTATCTGTTTTTCCCTCTTAGCTCTGTCCTGCTGTGTCTCAGTGCTTTTGTTTCACAATTTCACAGGAATCCCCAAACTCCATCTGCTGAAAAGTACATAATGTAGTCAAGGCGCGCTGTCAGGAGATTTGGCTGTAACAAGAAACTGAATAGCTCTTTGAGTTACTACATAAAATTCAGATGTAAGGGCCATCACAAAATGCCTAAATCAGTGCCAGATAATTTAAGAGCCCTTGCTAAACAGGATTTGTGAAAGAATAAAGAATATGTAATCAATTCAGAGTACTTAATGCCAGCCCTTTCTTTGGTCTAAAGGGTCTAGTGTTAGGAGGAGTCACCAATCTGCTAGCTCTGGGAGCTCTGGTCATTCATGTGGAAGGCAGAAAGTGCTGCTGCTACAAATTCTGGCTCTGACTGTTTGGAAGCCCTGTCCTACCAGGGGGAGCTGGCCAAAAACAGAAGACATGCTAATGACTTGGATCATCACTGTCCAAGGCTAGCAGGTTAGGAGCCCCATTAACTTCAACATTAGTTTTTGCAGTCCTCTAAATCCTGTCTGCAATTTCTGGCAGCTTCCAAATTGCGTGCACATGCACGCATGTGTGTGTGTGTGTGTGTGTGTGTGTGTGTGTGTGTGTGAAGAGAGAATATCAAAAAAGAACTCAATGAGGTATGGAGTACATTAGGAATTTGTAATAAAACAAAAGGACTCTGTGCTTTGCAGCAGTGTTCTTTGCAATGGTTGTTAACCTGCCAATAGTTTTCAGACTTAAAATGCTTTGGACAGTAGCAGAAACTTCTTGCATTCAAGCTACCTTGCAAACTTAAGGCTGCGTTATGGTGCATTATGGGAGAGGGCTGAAATAATGCCGATATTTTTAAAAAAATGAACGCAGATTCATGAACTGTATTCATTCAGAGAGCCTGAAGGTGGGAGCTTGTATTTCCACATTTTGTATGCACAGGCAAACCCATATTGAGAAACAGTGACAAGGGCAGTGTGTAAAAAAAAGTGACATTTTGTTCATCACATGCATAGCTGTCTGAGCTAAGTGTGCTTCCTTTCAGTTGTTAACCTAAAACAAATGAGTAAAACCCTTGAAGTTGCTTTAGTTCATGGTGTGAGAATGTGGAGGTTTGGCTGAGAGGTTTCGTTCCCAGAAGTAGGACGTTGGAAGTCTTTTTAAAAGCTGACAATAGGCATGTAAAAGCTATATATAATATTCAGTTCAGCAAACAGACTAAGGATTATATAACCTTTAATAATGGGCTAGGATAATTCTGTGTATGTATATATGTGCATATAACATATAACTATTTTTCCCTGTGTTACGATTTCTATTTTATGTCTTGGTTAGCAGCTAAATCTGTTTAAAAATGTCTAATTGTAGGAAGTAGATGTCAACCTTGACAAAAAATGCAGAGATGTGTGCTCTAGAGTTACTTAATACATACTTGCTGACTTTGAGTATTAGTAATTATCAATATAATTTAATACCTCTATACTTTGAATTTAATACCTCAGTGTATTTGCCTCAAAAAACCAAATAATTGCAGTGACAAAAGGGAAAGAATCAAATAGCGATCTTTTGGTCTGAGTCAGTGAGATAATGATAAATGGATAGAAAGTAATTATCTATAATGAAAAACTGAACGAACCATATGAGCTGCTCTGCATTTCATTTTATTGGCTATGTTTAGACATGTCCTTAACGAGAGAACAAAAAGGATGAGTAAGTGCAAGTTCTCTTTTATTCTTTTTTGTAGCAATGCAAATGCATCTTGATATATCCTTCTCCCCCAATGGAACTTTATTTTTTCACTCTCTTCAGTTCTAAACTGCAAAATGTGAAGAGCCACTTATCCTTTCAAAGAATTAGTTCTGATACAATGAAATACTATTCAACTTTATAAAAGTAGGACATTCTGCCTTTTGCAACATGAACCTGGAAACATTACGCTACATGAAATAAACGAGGCATAGAAAGACAAATGGCGGCATGATATTACTTATATGTGAAATCTAAAAAAACCCCCAAATTCATAGTAATAGGAGTAGATTGGTGGTTAATCAGGGTCTAGGAGGTGAGGGAATTGGGAGATGCTGGTCAAAGAGTACAAAGTAAGTCCTAGACCTTATGCATAGCTTGGAGACTATAGTTAGTAACAATGTACTACATTCTTGAAATTTGCAAAGAAAGTAGTTCTCAAGATTATTAGCTGCTAAAGCACTAAAAGGATTCCTACTATACAGTCTGGTTGTAAGGACTTAGAGAATAGACTCTCTGTCAAACTAGGATGTAGAGTCCACCAGCATCCAATATTTATCAAGTGCCATAAAAACCAGTTGGAGTTTTACTTATTATTTAGTCACACAGGGTATACATGCAGAAGTCAGTATAATTTAAGTCAGTACAGAAATTAATAAATTTAATAAGCTACATCATCATAGTTTTTTCAATCTATACTTTCAATGTGTACTATAAGGAAGCCACTTTCCTCCTGAAGGTATTCTAGGAGCTCTTTATTTCATGTCATGATTTGCACCTGTCTCAAACTGCCATCTTAGAAATTTTTAAAAATTTTACTTGTGTTAACTCTTTCTTGGATTTCATTTCCTCAAGTCGTTGAATTTTTTCTAGTTTTTGTTTGTTGTTTGTTTTTTTTACCTGAAAGTGTACAAGGGGGTAGAATGTCAGAGTATTTGAATTCTTTTAAATGTATTTATTCTATTTCCATTTTTGTTACTACTTTTGCTAGATATAGAAATACAAATTTAAAATAATTTTCCCTTGGTATTTTGAAGTCATTATTTCATATTTATTAAACATCCATTATTTTTGCAAGCCTGGCTTCAAATAGATTATTATTGCTTTGTAGGTTTTTACACTTTTTAAAAGATTTTAATATCTTTCTTCATCTTTGACATTTACAAACATACATTTAGAAGCATATCTTTTATGTGTCTGCAGGACTATAATGAAACATTTTTATTATTCTGTCAGTTGGAAAAAGAGTCATTTTTATTATTCTTCCTTCTGAATTTTTCTCATCCCTATTCTCATATTTCTATAACATGTACTTTATATCTGTGGTCTTAATCCTTTGTATATCATAATGTTTTATGATCACATGTATTTATTAAACTTTCTTTCTCATTTTGAGATCATTGAGGATTCATGTACAGTTGTAAGAAGTACTACAGAGAAAGCTCATGTTTCCCTCATGGTAATGTCTTATAAAAATACTGTACAATCTCACAACTGGGTGTTAACGATGATATAGTAGAGCATGAAAGTCCTGATTGCTCACTCACTCTTCTCTGACCACTCCAGTGAGGGGTGGGGTGCCTCATAACAGCCTGGAAAAGGTGTCATTTTAGACTTCCCTTTCACACTTCATTGGTGTGGGTGGTGACAAGGTCATATTCTTTTTTTTCTTTCTTTATCTTTTCTTGTCTCCCCCCCCATGTGGTGTATGGCTGGAGTAGTGTAATTATTGCTTAAAAATTTTGTATGTTGGGAGTGTGCATCTTTCCTGGTCCCTTGCCCAGTGAGAGCAAACTTTTGTTAGAGCTTTTTTTGTCTACACCTACTGGAATTTCCAGTTGTCAGTTTCCTGAACTCTAAGTCTGAGATATAGGGGGCAAAATCAAACCCAGGGTATTTACCTCGGTCATTCTTTGGATCTTAAGTTTTCTAGCTGGTGTGCTTTCAACTTTCATAGTCTTCTTATGTTTGTTTTATATATAATGCCTACTTTTTAAAATTATATCTAATAGGAATAATAAGGAAAATTATGAGTATCCCATCTTCTTGGAGGTAGAGGTCAAAACTATATGTATTTTTCATATTTAAAAATTCTTATCAAATATCTGATTTATTAATGTTACTTTTCCTCTTTCATAATGTTTTTATAAATTTACTATAAATTTGTTATTGTCTGTACTGTTTACTGTCATTTAAATTTGTAGAGGGAGGTGAGGACATTGAACTTCTTCAGTCCGCTGTGTTGACTTGGAATTTCCTTAATGCCTTAAAGCAAATCATTATCTAGTTTATGATCACAAGATGACAGAAATAAAGCTTATGAGGTATCATTTTTCTACTTTTACATATGGGTCTAGAGAGAACTCACTAGTTTTTCATGTGGTGATAGTTTTGTTATTATTAAATTTTTAAATCTAAATTCCTAGAGATATATTTTTCTGGAGTGGAATACAGAATATATTTATTTCTAAAATCAAAATTCTAAGGGATAGACTCACATTTTTTTTTTGCAAGTAAGTATATACCTACCCTAACTAAGACTGTGAAGCTCAGAAACCAGATTTATTTGCAACTGTGCAGTGATTCAGCCAGATAGACAACTTTATCAACTGGTTTCAAAAGAAGATCTTGAAGAGATGCCCCTGGTCATCCCATTATCTCTGCTAATGTGGCTAAAGAAAAAACATTCTACTCCACATAGGACAATAACAGATTGCTACAGAGCTGGTAAACAGACATTTGGTGGTAACTGAGGCCTGCTGTCTCAACACAGGTAGATGGTCAGTGTCATAGTGGGCTACAGCGAGGTGCTAAACTAGTGAAAGAAGAGTCAAAGCACTCTGCTGCAAATCATAAGAGGCTGTTTTCTAGTTTTATAAATATATAAGATCCTGGAAAGGATCTTAACCCAAAGAAGAGACAGCTGAAGAGACAGCTGTGCTACATAGAAACCATCAGAGGAGGCCTAAGCTGAATTGAGCAGTACCATGGAGAGCTCCCAGAAATTCCACTGTGGTTTGTTATTATCTGCTTTCCAAGTTTTGATCTTCTCTAGTCATCACTTTAAAGTAACCACATCTACTTTAAGAATAGATCACAATCCTTGCTGAAGTAGAATTTGTTTGTCTTTTCATTATCCTGAGTATCATAGTTCATATGTTTGAGTTAAAGCTACATTTTTTATGCAGCTCAAGGTTCTCCTTTTAAGATGTTTCCTTTATTATTTAGCTCCTATTTTGGGAATTGTTTACTGGAATTTCATGTGTTATCATTGCCTTCCATTTTCTTTCCTCTTGGAGGCTTCCCACATGTTTTTGTAACCTAATTTTAAGAATATGAGCCACCCTTAAATTGGATTTATGGTAAGAGAAGTGACACTGTGAGTTGTTTCTATCATGAGCCCAGGTAAGGAAGAAATAGATCATTTTCTTTCACCCAAGCAAACTGTTAGAAAAGTCATGTTTGATTGTCTGCTTTCTTTATATGGAGTTGTTTGGAGAACAATTATCGAGTATATAGTTAAAAGCAAAATTGTCTTCTCCTGATACTTGCTAGAAAAGGTCAGACTTTAGAATCAGGTATTCCTGGGCTTAAATCTTGCCTCTTCCACATCCAGATTTCAATTTCAGATAGACTACTTAACTGATCCCAGTCTTTGTTATCACATCTTTAAAAATTGGATTAATACCTTCTACCTGGTATTATTATGAGGATTAAGCAAGATATCATGTATGAGAGTGATTGGCATGATACCTAGTCAGAGAAGGCACTTGATTAAATCAGTTCTGTCCATGAAGTTCTTCCTGGTCCTGTGCTCTAGAAAAGAATCTAGGCAAAACTGCATAAAAGGAAGATTAGAAGATTACTCTTTTAGACTGAAGTACGATTTTTACATCATGCAACTAATCAGCCTAACTTGACAGATCATACAAAACTGACCAACTGAAGTTATGTGGGAAGAAGCCCCTACACAACATTTCTTGCAAATGACATACCTTGTAACAGTTTTCTCTTAGAAGTTTATAGTCCCTGCCTTTGTCCTTCCTGGCTGTAAATAATAGTTCAATATGGTTGTGGTAAGTCTTGGTGCTTTATGCACGTGGATCTCATTATTTTATTTCTAGGATGGAAGACATTTGAGATTTTCACTCTTGGGAATATCACAAATGTTTTCTGTTGAAACCACATGAAGAGACTTGTATAGATATGATTAATACACATTATCTCTCCTCACTGTTCTCAACCATACAGTAAGTTCCTCAAAGGCAAGAATGGCATTTAGTTCAACTAAATAACTCACAAGCTGGCTGACAAGAAGGATCATATCACTGGTTTTGGGTGGGCTAAAGCACATGGTAGAACTGCAGCTCTTAAAATTTTCACCTGTGGTGAAGTATGTTGGGATACTTTTGGGACAGCATACTTTGGAGGGTGTAATATTCTCAGGCAATTGAGAGATTCAGGGGAAGTGCTAATCAAAAGAACTGTGGGGAAAAGAGAGCTGATACATTAGAAAAAGTCACTAAAAGGAATTCGTGATCAATAGGGATGGTAGGACCCAGAAATATACTGGCCAAGTGATAGCACTGAAACATCAGAAGTGCGTAGAGAGCAGCTATTATAATGAGTGCCAAGGCTAACATGGCAGTTAAAAGGGCCCAGCCTTTGGGAGCGATGGTGTTCCTTGGACAAGATAGATGAGAAGACAATAAGTGCTACTTAAAACATTCAGCCACGGGGCGTCTGGGTGGCTCAGTTGGTTAAGCGACTGCCTTCGGCTCAGGTCATGATCCTGGAGACCCGGGATCAGGCCCCACATCAGGCTCCCTGTTCGGTGGGTAGCTTGCTTCTCCCTCTCTCACTCCCCTGCTTGTGTTTCCTCTCTCAGCTGTGTTTCTCTCTGTCAAATAAATAAATAAATCTTAAAAAAAAATTCAGCCAAAACAAATGAAAAATAATGAAGACAGCTATCCCAATGTAAGGTTAGAATACAATGCCTAGTTTCCTGACCTGAGCCAGTTCTCGACTCAGAATCCATGACCAGAAGTAGAATATGGATCCCTGTAAAGAAGGATCCTGCAACACCAAGTTGTTTCTACCATGGAGGATCTTTCTTTTTTTCTACTTTCTGCATTTTATATATTTTACCATTGGGGACATAGTATTTTAATTATAAAATATTTATTTCAAGTAGCCGTGATATACAGTAGACAATAAAGCAAATTAGTCAACAAATAAATATATAATATGCCACATTAAAAAGGTTAGTTTCTATTTTAAAATAATATTAACATAGGTTGATGAGTAAATTAATAGAATCAGGCTGCTGCAGCTGCTCATCTTAAGAAAATCATGCAATGCTAACATATAGAACTGTGATGGGTCACATTTGGGGACAAAAAATCTGCAGCACTATTTCAGAGAAGCAAAGTCAGTGAAAATGTAAATGCGCTTTATAGTAAAAGATCAGACATGTTTAAAAAAACATGTTTTATGGAATTACTAAACTGGTATGAATCTGAAACATTATACTAATATATCTGGCGTGTATTAACTAGTTTTTGGTAGGAAGAAGGAAGGAAATTGAATTTTAACAGCTTTCAATAAGCCTTATTTAAAAAAAATTTTATGCAAATCTGAATAAGATAGCCAGAGATGAATTAAAAGACAAAAAAAAAATGGACAGAAATTACACTTTATAAAGTTGATCATGCTTTTTCTGACTGTAGTTATATCCTTATATTATTAAAATCAATTAAATAAATGGCGAAATAAATTTGACAGATAGAAGTTATTTGATAGTTCAGAGGATGGGATTATGCTGTATGACTAAAAATGCTGTAACGGTTTTATTTTTAAATTATTTTTGAAAAGATTTTATTTATTTATTTGACACACAGAGAGAGACAGTGAGAGAGGGCACACAAGCAGGAAAAGTGGTAGAGGGAGAAGCAGACTCTCTGCAGAGCAGGGAGCCTGATGCAGAGTTCAAACCTAGGACCTTGGGATCATGACATGAGTTGAAGACAGACACTTAATGACTGAGCCACCCAGGTGTCCTGCTATAAAGGTTTTATGGAAGAGTTGAAAATTGAGCTAGATATGGGTGCCTGAATGGCTCAGTGGGTTAAAGCCTCTGCCTTTGGCTCAGGTCCTGATCTCAGGGTCCTGAGCTCGAGGCCTCCATCAGGCTCTCTTCTCCGCAGCGAGCCTACTTCTTTCTCTCTCTGCCTGCCTCTCTGCCTATTTGTGATCTCTCTCTGTCATATAAATAAATAAAATCTTAAAAAAAAAAAAGAAAATTGAGCTAGATAGTCAAGGATAACACAATATGGTTGTGTAGAGAGACATAAGGAAGGAAACAGTAGAGCTAAGGTTCAGAGGTGAAAATTCTTAGATCACATTTAGAATATGTAAAAACTCTAGGCATTCTGATGTAAGGGGTTGATCCAAGGTAGGCAAGAAAGATAAGCTGAAGGAATCTGGAAGGTTGGGGCCAAAATAGGAAAAACTTTGAATTTAAACTGTATTTTATGAAGAATGGAGACTCAGTGGGTATTTTAAGGAAAACAAATAATGAAAAATGGCCAATACAAAAATTAATGTGACATCATTGGCTCATGATTTCAATGTACAAATACCTATTGTGTGGGGTAATTTTAAAGAAATAATTTGGAAAAGTGGGAATTTAGAAGACTTTTGTAGTAATCCAGCCCAGAGATACTGGGAGGCCACAATAGTGCAGGCCAAGTAATAATGGAAACGTAGGGGAGGGTACTTTTTGTCTATGTCCTTTCCTAGCCAGCTTTCCTTCCTATCTTCATTTAAATCATTTTTCTTGCCTTGGTTATCTCAAAAGACAAATGAATGATCCTGAGTCCAACTTGTACTTGTCCAGTCCCTCCTTGACATAATTATAACTTTCTTCTTAAAACATGATCTTTTCCAGGATTTTGATGGCACTGAAGGTACCTATTGCATGGAGCACTGGGTGTGGATAATGGGCAATGAATCTTGGAACACTGAAAAAAATAAAATAAAATAAAGTAAAATAAAATTAAAAAACATGATCTTATACAACCTGATGTATTATTTTTATACTTTAAATATTTAAGGGTTACAGGTACATGATTGGATTTCCCCCCCCATAGACTCTCTAGGCTAATAACTAAGTGCAGGTGAATGGAAAACTGAGTCTTAAAATATCAGAGAGCGTCCTAATTCGATCTTTCTCATCTAATAAATAGGGATTCTATTTCTTGGCATTTTATGTGATTCTTTATTGGGCTGTTGGCTATTCTATATAGGTCTAAATCAGTTTTAATAGGTACCCAACACAAGAGCAAATACTATGTCAGAAGCTGTAATGAAAAACTTAGCGTAGACATGCCTAGAATCTAAGACTCTTAGCAGTTTAAAGAAACTTAAAAATGATGCAGACCACCTTACATAAGAATTACTTCTGTGGTAGTCTTAAGAGCTGACTATGCAAGTTTTGTTTATACACATTCAGCACCTACTTACAAGGCAGACCTTGTCATCTTTAAGAGTTTGGCACCAAGGCTTTTTCTTAAATTCAGCTAAGACCTGCCTCTGAATCTTGCACTTTATACCACCACTTGTAACAACTTTTGGACACAGGATTAATGCCACTCCACCTAATACACTGTCTTTTACATAAAAATATTTCAAAAATGTAGAATGTGTGTTCCTTTGAACATTAGAAGCAATATGATATTTTTCATTTTATAATTTCCTTCTCCAAATACATATTGCCTGTTTTTCCATCCTTTTTCTCATGACATAGTCTCTGAATAGTGTATCATTCTGCTTGACTTCTGAACTCAAAACATTTTTGTCAGTTTATCCACAAGTAAAAGTATAATTATTCCCATGTATTTTTATTAGTTTGGCAAATATTTCCCACTATTAGAAATTATATTTTATATTTTAATATATATTATTATATCATATCATTTTAACACATATCATTTATTTTTCTTAGTATATTGCTCAGTAGCCCGTGATCTGTAAAAGTGCAAAAAGAACAGGGCAATTATATCTACTTTGGGAAAGGATTAAGAAAAGAGATATCCACAGAAGGCCCTAGAAGGAGTTTGAAAGGAGGAAAATGCACTGTAAAAAATATTACAGGGGCGCTTGGGTGGCTCAGTCAGTTAAGTGTCCACATTCATTTCAGGTCATGATCTCAGGGTCCTGGGATCAAGTCTGCTTCTCCTCTGTCCCTCTACTCTCCAGCCCCCACTCATGCTCTCTCACTCCCTCTCTGTCTGAAATAAATAAATACAATCTTAAAAACCAAACCAAACAAAACACCATCACATTATAGTCTGGGAACGGTTGGGGTGACTATGTACACAATACATTTGGATATTAGCACATAGGTTAATTTAGTCATATCTTAACATTCAGGAAGAAGTAAAATAGGGAATAAGGTTGCCAAAGTTAGTTAATACCTAATAGTAGAAGGTCATGAATGCCACTCTTGCGTTTTTCAGTTTTTTCTGTAGGTGACCAGTCAAGTTTCAACTTGACAGGGTAAGTCTATTTTAATAGGTAAGTCTAGTGGTTCTGTGATAAAGGATGGATTAAACAGAAGGAAACATTATAACAGTTGCAACATGCTGTGGGTTCATGCTAAGCACACTGTCAACCATAATTCTAACAAATGTGGATGATGAATTAATAGGTAGCAAGAAATTATATATTAAAACACAGATTGATGAGGCAGTTTTTGTCAAAAGCCCTGTGAGAATCGTTGCCATGAATCATCTTACATGGAGAATACCGTTTGACCTAAAGATGCATCACTATCACTTAGTAAAATGTTCATAACCTCCACACACCAGGCATTTAGCAAGCCATTCAGAGAGCGAAGAGCTCCGCCAGAGCACCGCAGATGCTCACTGTCCAAAAAGGCAGGAAGTTACATTTATGACCATCACCACGTTATCTTATAATATCCCAGTGTCTCCTTTTATATTATTTTTTTCTTAGTTCTTTGAAACAGGTTTTTAAATAGGCTGTTAATAAAAGCGTGTAAATTTAGTTTTTTTCTTGTTCAAGGCTACCTGTGCCTGATCTTTGATCTCATGGTCCTATGGAGCTTTTATAAGAGACAGGTGAGAGGCAGGATTCTTGAATCCATTGTGTAATGTTTAATCTTCAGTGGAGTCCCAGTTATCCAAGGATCTTATCTCATATTCTGTTTGAGTGTTCTCAAAGTTCTAGCAGTAAGAAGTAGGAATGAGCCACTTTGAAGTCAAACTTTTTGTCACCTGAAACTGTATGTTGTTCAGACTCATATATGAATGTTTGGAGGTTGTTCACTTCCTGCTGGCTAAGCATAAAGGTTGCCCCAATCTTCAGTAACATTTTTTTCCAGAGGCGCTTCACATTGTCTCTTTCCATAGCTCTGAACTGGACTTTGCGTCCAGGTAATATTGGAGTGGAACCAAGCTGTGCAGATCCAAATGACAGCACAGACTTTCTTCTAGTTAGTATCTGAAACACAAACTACCTCTGCTAAACCACATGGAGTAAATCCTAGGGCCTTACAATGTTGCTGTATTTGCTGTGCTCCAGGATGAAGTGGAAACAATTTTGTAAGGAGCATCTTAATCTGCCTGAAAGGTTATCATTTAGTACATCACAGAGCAGAGGAAGGATATATTTCTGTTGAGTTAGATATCTCTATTAGGTCACCTCTGTTTTCTCAAGCCAATGCCAGTTCTAACTCCAGCTCATATAATTGCTAGGGAACCTGATAAACTTTTAATTGGCCATTTTCAGAAGATTGGCAGGGAGTACAACTCCAAATTCTGCTGCTAAAATATTCAGAGATGTATTTGCCCATTTTTTTTATTGCCTTAGTCTCACAATTCAGCCTCTTGGTCTTATTCTTCCTTCTTTTATACTTAACTTCACTCAAAATTATTGTAGCAGCGGCATCTGGGTGGCTCAGCTGGTTAAGTGTTCTACTCTTCATCTCAGCTCAGGTCTTGATCTCAGGGTTCAAGCCTCACCAAAAAAGTAAATAAATAAATAAAATAAAAAGTACTAGGTAAGATATTTACTTCTTCATAAAAAAGTAAAGTAGAAGAGTTTATAATTAAAAGTAAAGGGCCTTTTCCCACTATTTACTGCCAATAATTTATGGTTACCTTTTTCATATTATTTACTCATGAAATTTCTTCTATTCTTTCAAAAATCATTCTCCTTCAGCCCTTTCTCTTCTAATTTGTCTAATTGCTTTCTATTTTTGCTGAATGGTTATCACTCTGGATCATTTTTCACTGGACTCCTGGTTTAAATCTACCATTTCTTGATGTATATCCCTATCCTGCCACCCCTGGTTTTCACACCTATATTGCTTCTGTTTTATTCATTAGATTTTTATCTCCTTTTCTTATTTTAAAAGTGTCTTGAAATAATTATGCCGTGATTTTTTTTCTCCACTTCTCTTACTATTTACAGTTCTCATTTCCTTTTTAAAATATTCATCTTCCATCACTTTCAGTGAAGTCTCAGGAGTAAGGGATATATACACACACACATACACACACACACACACACACACTCAGTCATTTTAAATCAGAAAATTCTCATCTGCTTTTTAAAAAAAGATTTTATTTTTAAATAATCTCTATACCCAATATGGGGTTTGAACCCACAACCCCAAGATCAAGTTGCATCCTTCACTGACTGAACCAGCCAGGTGCCTCAATACTCATCTGCTTTTAAATAATTTATGTATCCTTGTAAGCCACTGAAATCCTCCCTGATAAAACAGAGTGTAAAACTTTTATTTCAACTTAACAGCAAAATCCATAGGTGTCAGGGATGGTGTCTTAATATCACTAAGGGGATGGCAAAAAACGGTGTTTAATTCATGTGATGCTATCAATTAAACTTGATTGTCTTCTTTGCCTCAACTAAGAAAATGATAAAGGTGGATGTTGGTTATAGAGTAATCAAAGCAATGTCACTACTGTAGTAGTGTGTGCAGTATTTTCTTAGGATGATAGTAGAGCTAATTTAATATATAAATATATATAAATAATATATAAATTTTGATCTCTTTTGCACTTAACTAATGAATAAAAGCCCACAGCAGAATGGACTAAAAAGAGGATCTGAAACTGTGGTAAAGTCCTTGAACAGTAACAGCTTGATTGGAACTATAATCTTTCAAATCTTTAAGCTTTCTGTGCTTCATTTTTCTCAGTTATAAATTTAAGACAGTGCAATGACAGTCTGGTCCAAGAGGCTATGGGCATTCTGTAAATCATAAATATCAAAAGTTTATTTCTTATCTATCATTTATTTTTGTGAGAATTTTTTTTTTAAAAAAAAAGATTGTCTTTATTTATTTGAGAGAGAGAGCATGAGTCCAGGTGGAGGTTGAGGAACAGGCAGAGGGAGAGGGAGAAGAAAGCTCCCGCTGAGCAGGGAGCCCGATGCAGGGCTCCATCCCAGGACCCTGGAATCATGAGCAGAGCCTAAGGCAGATGCTTAACTGACTGAAGCACTCAGGCACCCGAATGTGAGAGTTTTTAAAATTAATTATTCCTTAGAGTTGTGTTTTTTTCCTATTTTTTTCAATCTTTAAATGTATAACTTTGACTTGAGACTGTGATTTATCTTTTTCATGTTGGCATATTAACCTTTAAAAAATTTTTTTAAGATTTATTATTTGAGAGAGAGTGAGAGAGAGCATGCACACACAAGTGGGAGGAGGGGCAGTGGAGAGGGAGAGGATCCTCAAGCAGACTCCCCACTGAGCGCAGAGCCCAATGTGGGGATAGATCCCAGGACCCTGTGATCATAGATAACCTGAGCTGAAATCAAGAGTCAGACGCTTAACAAATTGAACCACCCATGTTCCTCTCTTTTTTAGTTTTAAATGATACATTTCAAACTAATATTATTTGGCTCTTGAAATTAAAAGATTTAGAATGACAAGCTAATTTTTTTTTAGTGTTTTCTAGGTAAGGCATTGTTTCCTTAAAAACTACTTTTATTTAACATTCAGAGAACAACATAAGGATATATTTAGAAAATATTTTAAATTTACATCTTTAAAAATAGATTTTATTCCTTTTTTCATGTCAAATCTATATAGCAGGAATAACATTAAATATGGTGATGGTTACACACAGCTACACAGGTGATAAAATTGCATAGAAGTACATAGATAGGGCTCAGTGGGTTAAAGCCTCTGCCTTCAGCTCAGGTCATGATCTCGGGGTCCTGGGGTCGAGGCCCACATCAGGCTCTCTGCTCGGCAGGGAGCCTGCTTCCTCCTCTCTCTCTGCCTGCCTCTCTGCCTACTTGTGATCTCTCTCTCTGTCAAATAAATAAATAAAACCATAAAAAAAATAAAGAATGGTTTTAAAAAAAAAGAAGTACATGGATACACACTCACAAATGAATGCTTACAAAAAACTGTTGTCATCTAATAGGCTCTGTGGACAGTACCAATAACAAATTTCTGGTTTTGGTGGCATATTCTAGTAAAGTATCCCATCGCTGTAGGCCAGGGAAGGGGTGCATGGGATCTACCTGTTCAGTTTTGCAACTTCCTGTGAGTCTATAAATATTTCAAAATTTTTTAAAAAATAGTCAATAGATAGATACAGATACCTTCTGAATGGTGAAAAAAGTGACCTATCACAGAGTCTGGGTCCTACCACCAACACTGTGCAATTTATAGTAGAAATGGTAAATAACTATTAAATAAGAATGAAGAGATAACGTATTATCTCTTTTGACAAACACCATAGGATAATATTTAAAAAAGCATTTTTATTTTGAATCATTAAAAGAAGTTGGATTTATTTTGCTGTTTCTTATTGCTTTTAATTATAAGAGTATTAGAGATAAAAGCAAAAGTTTCCAAAGTAAAATCCTCTGTTAACTTTTATATATAAAGAAATGCTTTGATGACTTTACCTAAATGTGGAAATTATTTCTTCAGAGTTAATACATAAACCTTCCAGCGGAACTTTCCTTTGGAGACACACACACACACACACACACACAGTCTCTCTCTCTCTCTCTCTCTCTCTCTCTCTCTCTCTCTCTCTCTCACAAACCTGAGTACAGATAAGACCCATATTAGGGAAGCAGATGGTAGGAAAAAAGGATCATCATCAAAATCTGATCTAATGGCAAACTATATGGATGGGATTGGGAGAGTACTGAAGATAAAGATTTTGGAGAAAAGATGTAACTGTGTTTTATCTACAGAATTTCTAGAACCCACCTAAATTGTAACTCACAGGTGAATCACTGTCTGTTTTAAAAAGTAGAGTGAATGTTTTAAAAATTATATAAATCAACATAGCAGTCTGAGTATGTCATATTCTTCAATGTCTAAAATGACGTGCATTGCCCTAGTCAGATTCACATGTTATATAAAACAGATATTTACCAGCTTTGTCACTAGTTCAGAACTGTTGTGTTCACTTGGATTTCAAGAATGGGTGAAGGCAAGGAATGTAATCTCTTATACTCATGAATTGCAAGGAAGAGGTCAAAGCCAGGGAGCTGTCTTAACTGCACAAGCACACATCCACACATATAGCAATAGTTGGAAACATGTCTTTATTCAGAAAAATCTGTGTTTCCTTGAGATCTTATGCAACTTTATAGGGCTGGGCTGGAAATTCTGTTTTTTATTTAAGCGCCATTACTGAGATTATGGAACGAAAGATTGCAGATGTGTGTGCTTGCTCTGATGTGAATGCTTGATCAGAGAGAGATGCCAACACATCTTGTATATACAAATTGGCAGACCAAAGACTAACATGAATTCTCCAATTACATTTCAAGATTCCAGAATAAATGGAGACCTTAAGTGCACAGTACTGCTATGGGGAGCCAGTAGGCAAATTGTTGACATTGATGTTCCAGTGAAGTACACCGTGGGTCAAGGACTTGTTGAATATTACTTCCTAAGGAACTTTATTCGTAGGAAGACTTTACAGTAATGTGAAAGAAAACTTCTAAGGAATATCTCTGGATGATTATTATTTGTTAATAAAGTAACAAGGGATAAAGAAAAAAGAAAAAAGACTCAGAGGCCACATGAATTTCTCAGTGGCTTAATTCAAATATTCTCAAATTAACCAAAATGGCTAAGTATCCATGGAATTTTGTGATCAACACAAGAAGAGCAAAATGAGATCTTTGAAGAATTGGCTTAAAAGTTCTTTTTGTAGTTAGAGGTATACTCATGAAGTATTTTTGAAGTATGGAGAAGGGATGGTGATCCCAACCTAAACTCTTGCTTCCTTCCTATTGTAAAACTAACAAATCATAGAAGGTAAATATTCCAAGATTAGCTAAACTGAGGCATCATTTTCCTTACCCTCAGCCTTGCAGGAGTGTTCAGAGATGGAATGGGAATTCCTTATTAGCAGTCATGCAAAGGGGGACTGCCTACACTATGCGTGAGCCCTACTCATGCTATTTTTCATGTGTGTTTCTTTGAAGGACATGTGCGTGAAACATCTTTAGACTCTCTCAAGCTGTCTTTATAATCCACTGCCTCACAACCCATATGGACATCACACAGTCTTTGAAGGCAATGGTAGAGCTAAAAGTGTTCTGGCAAATGATTGGAAAACATCATTCTGGCTTTAGTGACCTCTTCTCTCCAACTCTTTACTCAAGCCAGCTCCATGAGATTGGTCAGGAACTTAAATAAGGGAGAAAAATGCATATTATCACTATTTTAATAGTATATAGATTACTGTAGCCTTTCAGTGTAGTCATAAATCTTAATTGTTTGCTCTGTTTCTGCTTTTCTAAGTCTTTACTTCAGTTTGAGCTATCCAAGCTTTAAGATGTCTTCATGTGTATGGCTACTAACACTGAAATCTCAACATATCAGACCTCTTCTTAAATCTTACCCTTTTCTTATGAGTTTCTAGTACAATTAATTGTGAACTAACCAAGATTAAAAAGTAGCTACTTACTTTCAGCCCTTCTGGGGTAGGGCCCTCTGCATCCAACCATTTGTTAAGCTATATCTTCCCATATTTTTAACACGTAACTTGTTTTCCTTTTATGGTTTCAGACCTTGATAGGACTCAAATTCAGGCTCTAGTTACCTGTGTAGTGCTAATAGATTTGACTGCATGTCTCCATCTTCTTGATCAGGTAAAGTAGGACATTTTCCAAGTTCATTGAACAAACCGAACAAGTCAAAGAATCAAGCCATCATTTTCTTTTTGAAGAAATATGCATCAGAGACACTCATAACCCTTATTCCATCCTTATCTCTAACAGTACCCTAGTCTAACTGAAGCCCTATCCCATCCTTAACCCTTACCACCTCACCCCTGCTTCTCCGTGGTGTGTAGCCCTGATGAAAGACCTCAAAGCTGGTGGCTCACACATTACCTGGTCATTTAAAAAAAAATTAAACTAAAACTCTAGCTGTTTGTTTGTTTGTTTTAATTTTTAACCTGAGGTAAAATATGTCCACATTAAAGTGGTTGCATTAAAACATAAATATTGAAATGTCAGCTTTCCATAACAAACTGCACGGCCCTGCCAGACTGTTCCAAGAGCACGACTGTAAAGTACCACTCTCTTCTCAAGAATGCCCAGTACAAACCCTTTGCAAGACAACCTGGGTGGTCCAAACAGACTCCACACCTCTCTTCTTAGCCATGCTGCCAATTCCTCACACTTACCCTCAACTTCTAACAAACACTCCTGGCAACTGTATCTTAAAGATGGCCCAATCTTCCCGTCTATGGTCCTACTGCTCCTTCTCCCCAGGCCAGTGTTTCACTTGCTTCGTTGCCTCATCCGCAACTTCCAAATTCTCATTCACACCCCAAAGTCTATTCCATAGTCTCCTTCTTTGGGGAGTACTTTCATCATCATTCTCATTTTTCTTTGATCTTTGGCATTGTTTCATTCCTTCAAACCTAACACACCTTGTGGAAATTATTTTTTTCTTGATTTATGTTACTTACTCTCTTTACCATTAGTATATAAATTCCTTCAAGGTAAGGTCTCTGCTTCGTTCACATTCCCCTTACATTTCCCAGGTTAGAGTACTGTTCAGTAAATATTAGCTAAATTTAATAGATACTTAGAGGGTGATTTTGTGTCTTTATGTTGATGTTTTTTAAGAATATGAAGTTTTTACCATTAGACATATTTACAAGTTTGTGATCGTGTGTGTGTGTGTGTTCATGTGTGGTACATGGTCATATAGGAACACTTGAAAAATATGCAATATTCAGGGCATAAAATAAAAGTCATAAAGTCATCTATTATTTGATTATACAGAATTAACCAGGTTAATATTTTGATGTATATTTCTAAATCTTTAATATTCCTTTTTAAAATAAATTAATGGTTTTTTCCTGATTTATTAAACTAATATATTTTGATTATTTTCTGGCATTAAGAATTCTTTGAAAATGCCATTTTAGTTGCTCTTGAACATTCTATATTATATAACACATTATTCATTTATTCATTGTTTTGTTAAAGTAACTTTAAATTGATCCCAGTGTTTTCCTCATTACAAAATATGTATAAAACACTGTTGTACATAAAACACTGTTGTACATAAAATCTAACGATGATTTCCTCATAATTGGCTTCTAGAACTGGCATTAGGGGATGAAAGGAGTATATTTTGAGGTTTCTTTCAGGAATGTTTTACCAATTTATACTCCCTCCACAGAATCTGACAGCTCCCGTCTTGCCAAAGCCTTACAGCCTTGAGTTTCATCATCAAAAACAATCTGGTCTAGTTTCACATGCCTGATGTAGGCAGGAGTGTCCTGAAATATCCACTTAAGGACTTCTGCCTAATTCTTTTTATAATTTGCTCTTCTCAATTCCTCTAGCTGAAGTTCTACAGCTTAACTCCCCTTTGGCAGTTTTGGATATGAGAATGTCAGCACTTCTGAATGTGTGTTACTAAAGTAGTTTAAAAGTCTAGTGAGAGACCTAATCCATTATTGATATACTGGTTGGGGTAAGAGTAAGATCTGCTGCGGCTGACTTATAGATCAGAGCTCGAGGCCTCAAGATACAGCTTACAGCAAATTACAACATATTCTATTTTGATTAGAAATGGCACAATTATGTGGCCCTTGCTATGCATTCATTTTTAATAGAAGAGCCTGACTTGGGAACATGATGATGTAAACAATTTTATAAGCTGCTAATTTTTGCTTTGGGTTCTCTGCTACTATTATACTTGACTGAAATTGGTATTTCATGGATTGTGAAGAGGTGTGAGAATAGCCTTGTGTCACGTTCTCCAGGCCTTGTGTTATATGTCTTGCCTCCTGTGCGTACCACGCACACCCAGCAGCAAATAACTCAACTAAGCCTTGTGTCTTCATGTTAAGGCTGTGGCTATGATCTGCTTCAATCTGTTATCAACCTTCTCTGACAGAAAAAGTAGCTGGGGAGAATACCATACTTATTTTACTCACAAAAGAAAGATCTTCCTGCCTGTTCAGTTATATGATGACTAAACATGTTCCAATTAGTTTTCTGTGTTGGTTTTACTTTAAGGAAGTTTTAGCTAGGAAGAGCTCTTTTGAGGAGGAATATTTTATATAATATCCCACTATGCTGCCTAAAGACTCAGACATTCCTCTCTCCAAGCACAGTTGATGTCACTGAGTCACCAGTGTAATTTAAGAGTTTTACCCAGGTGTAGGGATTTATCTACACTAATAACCGAGCATTTGTGTTCCAAGGACCCTTGTGGGTGAGGAGGGTCATGTTTGAAGCAAAGTCAGCCGGCACCACCTGATTAATGGTGGGTACAGGAAAAAAAAAACAAAATAATGATTTGTCTAGAATTAGAACATACTTGACATTTTGAGATAGATTAGTCAATTCTAGCTCACAAATTTCAGAGACCCGGACCAAATAGTCTTAGTGAAGTCCAAGAGGCTTTCTCTCAATAATAGTCCCTCTGCTGTATTAGTAATTCTGTGTATGTGTTAGGGATTCTTTTGCTGACAGAAACACATTTATCTTATGGGTAAGTAGGTTTATCACTGGAACCTAGAAACCAAGAATGTATGAATTACTTCAATACAGTTGTTCAAAACTAGCAGGAAAAGAAAAAAAATGGAATAACATTGTGTTTTGTCTGTGGCATCAGTGTATAACAAGTTATCAGGCTATTATTTACAATGTATTTACATGTGATTTACAAGCGATTGTTATGTTTACTTGTTATTTACAAATGATAATTTACTGGTCAAAAAGGAATTAGGGTTATTCTTTGTAGATTTAAACAAACCAACTACACTGTTATTTAAGATTTTTAAAACAAAATTAAAAATTTAGAAATGATGGTCTATATTAACATTACAGCAATGATACGAACATCACAAAACACTCATTTTCACTTGAGCAGAAGATAATCATGTGCTATATCTTGGACGAGGAAAGGGTAACTCCTTGCTTTTCTCTGGGTCGGTGGTTTTATAAACTGGGGAAGCCCTTGACCACTACTGTGTCCTGAGTGACTGGAAAAGATTCCTCCTAGTCTTCTTGAGTGAAAGTTAAAAGAATTTCTTAGTCCAAACAATAAGTTCCGATTGTAGAATCATGAGAGCAATGCAGTAAAATCCTTCTGTATTCAAAATGTTGGTGTGAAACCTGAGCTTCCCACAGCATATATCCACTCACAATTAAAGGACATGATTATGCAACACCTTAAAATCCTACAGAAGGTTTCTTAGTAATTTGCATTGAGAACACACAGGCTTTCAATAAGTCCCTCTATGCTTTCCGAGAATATCAGGCAACCTCATTGTACACGGGCATCAGTTCTAATTAACTTAAAAATTAAACCAGAGGACACCCTCAGACAAAACTGAAAAAGAGCAAATCTAGCACATCATTATAATGGGAACTGAATTTCATAAAAGGAGAGTGACAGAGCACAAAAGAATTATTAGGACCCAGAGTGTCATGAAGTCTTCATTAGCTAAATATTGGTGTATGTAAGATGGGGGGAAATGGCTACTTTTTAAATAGAAATGTCAGAAATGATATGCATTTCCCTTTGGGTAGAGCATATACTCTGTTGGCCATCCCTAAGAGAGATACATGTTGACACACTTATATTCATGATAGACAATTTAAACAATAGCTGACATTTTGCCAAAGGTCTTAGAACAAACAGATATTGTAAACTATGCCATGCAAATCTAAGAACATTAATTTTTTAATTAAAAAATTTAATTAAAAAAGTTATTTATATTTTAGCACATATTTATTTTATTTTATTTTTTTTATTTTAGCACATATTTAGATGAGGATTTTAACATTCGGGAAGGCAAAAATCACTTCAAAATATATTCATATTCATATATGTAGCACCCACAATGCTACATATTAATGAGAAATTAATGTATACTATTAATTATTTTTTAACTACCCATTATAGTTAATCCATGTTTCTTAAAACACTTATTAAAATTAAGATGTTTTCTGAGGAATCATTAAAATTAAAGTCTGTAATTTATGTGCATTTTGTTTCAGAGATTGCTCATAAATAGAAAATCTTGCTAGGTGCTTATTTTGAAATACAATGTGATGTGTCTTTGAGACTGACTTGTTTTCCTCTAACAAGAATTGACTATTCATTTTTTAACCATTTAATTATTTTTTCTCTTTTCTCAAACTCCTGTGTTAAGTAAACTTAGAAAATGTTAATAATTATTGTTTCCCTACATATCAGAGCCATATCTATTTGGGTGAAATTTTGTTTCTACACAGTTCTTTGCATCTAACTCAGTTCCTTTACTATCTGCGTACCTGGAGAGCATGAGGTTTTACCAGGCGGTTAGAGGTTAAGAGGTTGGAGGTGAGGCATCCTCCTGCATTTGTACAACCCCAGTTTAAAACTTAGCTCTGGGGGCATCTGGGTGGCTCAGGCAGTTAAGCATCTGCTTTTGGCTCAGGTCATGATCTCGGGGTCCAGGGATCAAGCTCTACATGGGAGGCTCCCTGCTCAGCAGGCAGCCTGCTTCTCCCTCTCCCTCTGCCTGCTCTCTCTGTTTGTGTTCTCTCTGTGTCAAATAAATAAATAAAATCTTTTTTAAAAAAAAGACAAAGAAAAATTTAGCTCTGTACCAGGTCAAGAGCTTTTGTTTTCAATCTGTTATTGGCATCCGTTTACACATGGCTCTTTACCAGTTATGAGGTAGCATAGAAAAAGACATTCTAATTAGCTGGTCATTAAATAGTTTCCTGGCTGTTTTCTCTCAATTTGGCAAAATACACTAGTTAGAATATTTTGGTAAAAAATCCTTGTCTTCCTCATGAAAGCAATGGAATGACTTGCTTAGATCTGCCTGCCCAGTATAAATGAGACGACATATATATGGGATTGCAGCTATAGCTCCTTTCTCTGTAGTTCCAGACACTGCACAGAATACTAGGGGTGGGGAATGCAAGCAGAACTTGGGAACTAGGACAGCTATGATTTCCTTCAGGAATCTTACTTAATCTTTTAGAAGATAGGTAGACTGTATATACAAATAGCTTATATAACATTCTAAAAGATAGATATGAGTATACAAATGCTATTATGCCAGCTAAAAAGAATACCCGCAAAAGACACCATATTTAGGAAAATATGGTGTGGTTAGTATGGCAAGGTACATCAATTTTTTTTTCTTTTCTTTTTCTTTTTTCTTTTCTTTTTCCCTTCTCTTCTTTTTTTGTTCTATTCATTTCCTTTCTTTTTCTTTTTCCTTCTTTCCTTCCTTCCTTTTTTCTTCCTCTTTCCTTCTTTCCTTCCTTCCTTCCTTCCTTCCTTCCTTCCTTCCTTCCTTCTTTCTTTCTTTCTTTCTTTCTTCCTTTCTTTCTTTCAAGATTTTATTTATTTGACACAGACAAACACAGCCAGAGAGGGAACACAAGCAGGGGGAGTGAGAGAGGGAGAAGCAGGCTTCCCGCTGAGCAGGGAGCCCAATGCAGGGCTCAATCCCGGGTTTCTGGGATCATGACCTGAGCTGAAGGCAATCGCTTAACCAACTGAGCCACCCAGGCACCCCTCTTTCTTTATTTCTTTCTTCTTTCTCTCTCCTTCCTTCCTTCCTTCCTTCTTTCTTTCCTTCTTTTCTTTTCTTTTCTTTCTTTTCTTTTCTTTTCTTTTTTTTTGCCATGTCCTGATTTTCTTTATTAGATTACCTAAGAGAATTTTTAATAAAATTTTCTGGATTCTCTATTAACAGATATCTTAACTAAGACTTTCCTACAACCATTCAGAAAGTTAGATCTGTATTCTCCACATTAACAAATTTTCACTGGGTACTCTTGCATTTTCACTCCATTCTCTTCAATATTCTGGGCTGCATTTTAGATCTGTCCTTCTGAGGGATGCCTTCCCCATCTTCCCCTTTTCTTAACACTTCTTTGTAAAGCAGACCAATCTTAAATATGAGCATATCTAAAGGAACTAATATTGGTGCAATCCAAGGAACTAGTAGTACCGATTGCTGTAATAGTCACCTTCTACTTTCTATACCCAGGAACACTTTTAGAGAGAGTGAAATTATTATATATGTTTTATACCTATGAAACATTGTAAAAATTATTCTCATAGGGGCACCTGGGTGGGCCAGTTGGTTAAGCAACTGCCTTTGGCTCAGGTCACGATCCCAGAGTCCAAGGTTCTAGCCCTGCATCAGGCTTCCCACTCAGCGGGAACCCTGCTTCTCCCTGTCTCACTTCCTCTGCTTGTGTTCTCTCTCTACCTGTGTTTCTCTGTCAAATAAATAAATAAAATCTTTTAAAAATTATTCTCATAATTCTAGACTTTTATATAGAATTTCATGTCATCTATATAAAACTTAACTGAAAAAAAAATTAGAAGCATACCCTAAGATTTATTTTGTTTCTGATCAGCATGAAAGAATATTGCAATATTTTTAATCTTAGTATAATTTTAGGAATAGAGTTATGGAATTAAAAGTGTAATTTCTAGGTGTTGCATGCTATGACTTATCATTGTATGCACTTTGCTATAGTGTATATAATAGTTGAAATTACATGCTTCAAAAAAGTACACTAAAGGTAGAAAAGGAAAACAAACATTAGAAGCAAGCTAATGGAGGTGCCAGTTTGGCTCAGTCACTTAAGCATCTGACTCTTGGCTTTGGCTGAGGTTGTGATTTTATGAGACTGAGACCCGCATGGGCTCTGAGCTCATTGGGTAGTCTGCTTGAGACTCTATGTTCCTCTCCCTTTGCACCCCCTTCCAAAATAAATAAATAAGTAAATCTTAAAAAAGACCAATGAATTTAATTTTGAATGAGTAAGTTACACATACAATTTTTGCCTATGTTTACACTGGGGTCACTTAACACTCCTGGTCATTTTAGGAACCCTAGACAGTCTTGTGAAATAAGACCAAAATTGTATTTTTAATTCTCATAAAAAACTTCATTTTGCCCATTTATGGTTATAAACTATACTCTGATTGTACCAGAAATTATACTGATTTATGTTCTCAAACCTGACAACTTGCTTGTAATAGTATTATCCTAACACATAATTTTTGTATCTCATCAAAATCAAAGAATTGAGTAATATGTTAATAATTCATTCTCCAATTTTTCTTTATTGGATAGGTAGATATCTGAGGCATATTTTTGCTAAAAATATATCAATAACTTACTTATGTATTTTTGATACAGATATATATTTGCCTCTGTGTAGAGTGTCCATAGTGCCAATATGTTATAAGGTCTATACAGTTTATACCCAATGAGAAGAAAGTAGAGGTTTTGCTTTGATTGATATCATTTTGTAATTGTTGGCAATAGCAGTCAACTTTTAAGGAAACTCACCTATTACATGAAGGGAGTACTTCCAAATCTGTCTTTGCCCAAAGAAAGATATTTACTTGAGTAAATGGTCAATAGAGGTTTGGAGAGATGTTGAATTCCACTAGAATTTTGTCAGGCCAAGTTTCCGTTAACTCAAGTGCTCAGTCAAGACAATCTGTACATCCAGCTCAAAGCATACTGCTCAAGAAAAAAATGAATGAAAGCAGGTGAATTGCCAGGAGTTTTCAGAAGGTAGAAATTCTATTAATTTCTTTCATCCATCTTGGCTGTACTCCCACTAATTGCAAGGTATTTCTTATTTCATCATCTCCAATGGAGAGCATTGAGGCCAGCAGAATCCATGATCAGTATATTGCATGTTCTGTTCTATTCTATTCTATTCTGTTGTATTCTATTCTATTCTATTCAAGATTTCACTTATTTGAGAAGGAGAACAAGCTATAGAGAGGGAGCACAGGAGCAAGTGGGAGGGGTAGAGGAAGAGGGAGAAGCAGAGTCCCCGCTGAGCAGGACAGCCTGATATGGGGCTTGATCCCAGGACCCTGAGATCATGACCTGACTCAAAGGCTGATGTTTATTTGACTGAGACACCCAGGCACCCCTGTAAGCTGCTATTTTGATTATTTTTTTTTGTACTATGTAGTGTTTTAAGACAAAACAACCTCCCATTAAACCACATTATAAAATTACTTCCACAGTCATTTTTTTAAAAAAATTTATTTATTTGATAGAGAGAAACACAGCTAGAGAGGGAACACAAGCAGGGAGAATGAGAGAGGGAAAAGCAGACTTCCTGAGGAGCAGGGAGTCCAATGTGGGGCTCCATCCTGGGACTCCAGCATCATGACCTGAGTCGAAGGCGGTCACTCAACCAACTGAGCCACCCAGGTGCCCCATCCATGGTCATTTTTATGTATGTAGTAAAAATTGATATTTAATATGGTAGCCCAGTATTTCAGAGATATGCTTAATGACTAACAGCTATGGTTGACCATTAATAGTCCTAGTAAATGTTTCCATTTTGCAGATAAGAAAATTGTGGCTCAGTTTACTGAAATAGTTTACTTAAGTAGTAAATACCGGAATCTATTCTATTCAAGAAACATTCATTTAGCTCTGCTCTGGGGCATACACACACACAAACACACACACACACACACACACACACACACAAGTTTTCAAAATGTTGGGAATGTAAAAATGAATCACACACAGTTTGGATTGTAGTTCAGTGCACAAAACAGAAATCTCTGTGGATAATTCAAGGACAAATGGATTTACACTGGAAACATGGGAGGAATTACACTGTCATTAGGGGACTGGGTCAGCTTTCTGGGTCATTCCAGCAGCCTCTCACTTAGTGGTACCTAGAAAGTGGAAGGTATTGTCCAGACACTGCCATGGAGAGTTGCCCCACTGGAGTTTGCCTAGCAGCTGCCACTGCAGCAAAAAATGTGACTGTGGCCTCTAGTTGGTCTCTTAAATCTTGTTCATATTCTTCTAATTAACAGAATTCTATTATTTAGAATTCCAGCTGTAATATTGGTATGTTTTAGCCTTCTATCTCCTGCCCTATTGAGTGGGGCATGATGTGAGTGGAGATGGATGCAGGCCCGGCACCAACAGACCATATAAAACACACAATCAAATACTTGAAGAGCTCACAATTTAATACTTGAGGTGGACAAATGAAGAGACAATTTCAGGGTCATATAGCAAGTGCACTAAGAGATCTAGGCACTGTACACATGACGGCAGAGAATGAATGGGCTTTCAAGGGAGAGCAGCACATGGAAAAGTGAAAGAAGGGATCAAAAAGAGCCTCCTGATGATGCCAGCTGAGCCAAGTCTTAAAAGAACAGCTTTGGAAGACAATAGGAAAAGAGAGGGGAAGCCATGCTAGGCACCCAGGAGAGAACAGTCAACAAGTTATTAATCCACACATGAACATCAACAGATATGAGGAGGATACAGGGAAGTGATGTGCCAAACAGAAGAGTGGACACAGTGGATTTTGGGTTTTACTGTGATTGTGAAGGTGAATATGAAAATATGAAGTTACACAGATCTGAGAATATAAATATTGCAGGGCTTAGGGCATGAGATCATGAGAGGATCATGTGGGAGGATCAGACTTCTGCTTTTCAGTTATGCTTGTAAGAAGCGTGGAAGGTGCCACTTTGTCCTAACAACAAACAACAGGACAGACTGAAAGATCACAACTGTTCTTCAGTTCACAGAGAGGTGAAGTAACAGGAAAAATCACTGTCACCAAGGCTGGAGGGACAGACAGGTGAACATAGGGAGTCTTGGCTTACTGGACAAGAGACTCATAAGGGAAAACAAACCATGGTGGGAACTAATTTTGGGGCAGGACATTGTGAATGTTAAATGACCAATTGCTGGAGGCTCATTGGGAATGAGATTGAGAGTTAAAAATTCCAGGAGGCCGTCAGAGTGGGCCCTCCACAGTTTTATGAGATTTACTTCCAGCTGGACCAGGCTTTCAGTAAATATTAGAGAAAAATCCCCTTGAGCTTCTGTCGGAGGGAAAGGAAAAGAAACCATTCCCAAATAAGCCAGAGCACTTCGTTGTTGTTGTTTTTCTCCAAGTTTTTAAATTCCACTTAGTTCACATACAGTGTATTATGGGTTTCAGGTATAGAATTTAGTAATTCAACACTTATGTACAACACGTGGTGCTCACCACAAAAAGTGCCTTCCTCTGTTCTTAATAGGGCCTGCCTGTAGGAGAAAGTTAACCAGAGTTTAATCTACTGGGGTATTATTAGAACCTAAGTGGCATGGAGGTAGGAAGACACCCAACTCTAGCCTTCCACATGGGAGAAGGGATATACCAAACTCTAGCCGACCTGTACTATCTAAGGGAAAAGAAAAACTGAGAAGCTCTTGGGAGTTCACAGTCCAGAGGCACTGACTCACTAATAGACCAAGACCTAATCACAAGACTGTGGAACACTTCCCTCCCCCCACACCTCACCAACACATTACAGTTGGCCAACTAATAGCAGTCCCTTTTATCTGGTACATCATGTCTGGCTATCAAGAAATAAATTATAAGGCATACTAGAAAAAGTCAAAAAAGCACAACTTGAAGAGACAGAGCAGGCATCAGAAGCAGACACAGCAGGGACGTTGGAATTATCAAACTGGGGATTTTATTTTTTAATTTTTAAATTTTTTTTTTAAACTGGGGATTTTAAACAACTTTGATTGATATGCTAACTGATCTAATAGGTAAAGTAGACAACATGCAAAAACAGATGGACTGTATAAGCAGAGAGATGGAAAGTCTATGAAAGAAAAAAGATACCTAAAGCTCAGAAACACTGTAACAGAAATGAATGCCTTTAATGGACTTATTAGTAGACTGGACATGACAAAAGAATCTCTGAGTTTGAGAATATATCAATAAGAACCTCCAAAACTGAAAAACAAAAGGAAAGAACACTGAACAAAAAGCTGGAACAGAGTATCCAAGGACCTGGAGAGTACAGAGGCATGCAAAAAACATGCAAGTCATTGTAATACCACAAGGAGAAGAGAAAGGAAGGAAACACAGGCAATCGCAGTGAGGAGAAGGGAGCATTATATTGTCCTTGTTTTGGACTTTGATGCCTGAGATGTGGCCCTGAACCCAAATTTTAACCTACATGAATTTCACTGCAAAGTCAGTGCTTTCACTTCTCTTTCCTCCTGTCTCAACTGGTTTTTGGTGTTGATCAAGTCCTTCTTTACGTAAAGATGTATCCAAGAGGGGCACCTGGGTGGCTCAGTCATTAAGCGTCTGCCTTCAGCTCAGGTCATGATCCCGGGGTCCCGGCATCGAGCGCCGCATTGGACTCCCTGCTCGGGGGGAAGCCTGCTTTTCCGTCTTCCACTTCCCCTGTTTGTGTTCCCTCTCTTACTGTATCTCTCTCTGTGTCAAATAAATAAATAAATAAATAAAACCTTTTAAAAGGAAAAAAAAGCTGGTGAAAGGAAACATTGCTATTTAAAACAATCAAACAGAAAGACATATCACGAAAGCCCATGAACTCATATATAAGTTGTATGTGTTGTGTACCTATTCATTTTTTAATAGAAGATGCATGGCCTCCATGTGATTTTCAGTTTGAAAATCACTGAGCTAAGAAGATATTTAGCTTCACAAGTGATGTTTATTCAATTTTGTTCTGGAGATTAAATGCCCATTTGGGAGTATATTTTAAAAGCATTCTAAGTAGTTATGCTTCAGGTAGTGCAATAGGTTAAAAACTCTTGAAGATCTTGGGGTGCCTGGGTGGCTCAGTTGCTAGGTGTCTGCCTTTGGTCAGGTCATTATCCCAGGGCCCTGGGATCAAATCCCTCATTGGGCTCTCTGCTTGGCAGGAAGCCTGCTTGTCCCTCTCCCACTCCCCCCTGCTCGTGTTCCCTCTCTTGCTATGTCTCTCTCTGTCAAATAAATAAATAAAACCCTTAAAAAATAAATAATAATAATAATAGTCTTCTCTGATAATCTGAGACCATAATTGTCTCATATGAGTTTGAGATTTGAATACATACTGTACAGAAAATCCCCAAATGGAAAATTAAATTAAAGCCAAATCAGGGTGATAGCTGGTAGGAGTAGGAGATAGTAGGAGCTGATACAGACCTTATCTGGGGAAAAGCAACCTCAAGCCACCTACTTCAAGATTCCCAATGATTAATATCAGCCAAATATGGGCTCACCATCAATAAGATACCATAAATAAGATCAGCAGAGACGGTAATGAAATTCAGGTGCTCAAGGACTAAGAAAATACCTATGTATTAAATGGTTATATTACTAAATAATGTTATTAATGATGGAATTAAAATAAGCAAAGACCAAGGCACTAGGGAATTAAAGTTACAAGAAAATCTAATCTCATAACCCATAAATCAACAAAAATTAAACAGATTGACAATACCAATTGCACACGTGGAAAAGCTGGAACTTTCCTTATTGCTGGAGGGAGGAGGGGTATAAATTGATCTAATCACTGTTACCAATTGTGTAAAGTTGAAGTATGTACAGTCTATGACTCAACGTTAACACTTTAGCTATATGCTCTACACAAACACTTGAATATGTCCAAAAGACATGTCCAAGAATGAAGTCTGCCCAGCAGCAGGGCTGATGATGCCAAAGCAGACCAAGCATTTGGAAAACAATATGCGCTGACATGAGAAAATAAATTATGGTGCACCGTATGGTAGTAGACTCTACACCCATGACAATGAACTATAGCTGCATGTGTATAAAACTCAAATACAAGGAACCTCAAAAACAGTGCAATGTGACAACAGAATACATTCACTATGGTGACATATTTCTAGTGTAAGTACTTAGAAAACCTCACTCTATTTTAGGAGTATGTGTATGTATACACAGAAAAAAATATAAAATATAAAAATAAATAAAATATACAAAAATATAAAAGAAATAACAAGTAAAATATAATATTTATGTATTTATAATATTATAAAACAAATCAAGAGAATTACAATATGAAATTTTAAAATGTGGAAGAGGGTCAGGGAATATGAATACAGTGAACTCTAAGGTTACTGGCCATGTTCTAGTTCTTAAGCTGAGTGGGTAGCACATGGATGGTTAGCTTAGCCTTCTCTTCATTGTATATACATTATTCTCTTTTTATGTATAAAAATGTCATGACTTAAAAAATACTATGTCTGCATTTCTATCTGATTCGTTTCTATTATTCTAACAACTTCATGAGGAATGAAAAGTACATGTTTATTAAAGAAGTAAGGCACTGACATAAAATGAGACATATTTTACCTTTAGTTATTCTAATTTATGTATTTATTTTTTAAGTACTATTGTCTTTTTATGGTGTGTTACTCTCAGAGACAGAAATTGCTTTGCAAAAAGAAGTACTTATTGGCTCTGAAAATCAACTTAGAAAACCATGAATTAATTATTAATACTCCTAAGTGTTCCCCCCAAACTAAAACATTTTTTTTAAGATTTTATTTGTTTATTTGACAGAGAGAAACACAGCCAGAGAGGGAACACAAGCAGGGGGAATGAGGGAGGGAGAAGCAGGCTTTCCGCCGAGTAGGAAGCCTGATGTGGGACTCCATCCCGGGTCTCTGGGATCATGACCTGAGCCGAAGGCAGTCGCTCAACCAACTGAGCCACCCAGGCGCCCCCCAAACTAAAACATTTTAATGGCTTTATGCCATGCATAACTTTGACTAGACAATCTTATATAAGAAAAAAATTTGGGATGCCTGGGTGGCTCAGTCATTAAGTGTCTACCTTCAGCTCAGGTCATGATCCCAGGGTCCTGGGATCCAGCCCTGCATCGGGCTCCCTCCTCAGCCCAGCGTTAAGTCTCCTCCCTCTCTCACTCCCCCTGCCTGTGTTCCCTCTCTCACTGTTTCTCTCTGTCAAATAAATAAATAAAATATTAAGAAGGAAGGAAGGAAGGAAGGAAGGAAGGAAGGAAGGAAGGAAGGAAGGAAGGAGGAAGGAAGGAAGGAAGAAAGGAAGGAAGGAAGGAAAAGTTTAAATTTGTAAAATGTGTCTATGATTATTTCAGTTCCTTTACTTTTCCTTTGTTTCCATTCATGCTCTAAATAGAATTCAGACGAATGCCAGTTATTGTGATACTTCTTGAGAGACTCTTCTATTGGTATAGTTTGTTTGTTTTTAATAAGACTTTCATAGTCAGTTTAGTGTGGGATTTTGGACTAGTAGCAAGAATCGGTCCATTTATGTGGAATCTGTAGCATACTCAAGTGATGTCAAATGCTGCAATTCATTCAGTTTAAGGTTTTCCTTCATATTATGGAGTGAAGTGGGATGTACCTGTTTAGTCGCACAGGAAGAAATCACCTCTCTAATCATTCAGATGCAAACCTTACGCAAGTGAGCCCTCACTGAAGAGGCAGCTGGCTTTATGATAGGCCCATTTTCTTCCTGTGGAGTGCGCTGGGAGGGTTTTGACTTAATTTAACCTAGCGAAATGTATCCCCACATTTCTTAACTACAACACTTAGTTTTTATTTTGCTTACACATGTTTTCTACCATTTTTTTAATGGTTGAAATAAGGGAAGGAGAATATAATGAAGCCAGTAAAATAAGAATAAAGTGAGTCTTCTTTTTAAAAGATTTTATTTATTCATTTTGAGAGAGAGACACACAGAGAGGTGAGTAGGGGGAGAGGCAGAGGGAGAGAGAGAAGCAGACTCCCCACTGAGCAGGGAGCCCAATGTGGGGCTCCATCCCAGAATCTGGAAATCATGACCTGAGCTGAAGGTAGCTGAAGATGCTTAACCATCTGAACCATCCAGGCACCCCTAAAGTGAGTTTTGTTATATGACACTGTTCACACTGTAGATGACTATAGTGAAATTTTAAAAAATATTTTAATTTAAATACATTTTAACATAAATAATTTAAATAAAACACTTACCAAACATAGATTCAGTATTTGACAGATCCCTAATGTCTTTTATTTCTGTTTCTTGGCCTATCATGACTGTTAACAGTTTGTAGGCTTAAAATATGGCACTTCCTAAAAATGTTGAAGTTCTTATCAACAAACTGCTGGGAAGGATTTGCTTTATTAGATATTGCTTCAGTTTAGGTCTGAAAGTTACAGTGTTTCATGCAGTAAGTTTTTTCCTTCTTTATTCATTTTAACTGTACAAATCATCTCATTTAAGAATGTAGAATAATAAATTGATGTACCATATGACCTTCTTCAAGCCTTCTCAATATACTAAAACATGTGTTGATTTTCTCCTCACTCCGTGTTCCTTTAGGATAGTTTTCCAGCACGATTTGGAGGAATTCATTTTGTCAATCAACCATGGTATATCCATGCCCTGTACACCGTGATCCGGCCTTTCCTAAAGGAGAAGACTCGGAAAAGGGTATTTGTTTGTTTCTTTGTTTTTATATTCTTTCTCCTCCCACATTCAATCAATTATGCTGTATAATGTGTACGTAATATTGGCTGTGGTCAAATGTGTCTCTATGCTACATATAAATATTCAACATACAAAAATAAATAAATAAATAAATATTCAACATACAAGACATTTAAAAATTCTTGAAGACCTTATGATTAATTCTGATCAATGTATGTATGTGCCTGGGTGGCTCAGTTGGTTGGGCGACTGTCTTTGGTTGGGGTCATGATCCTGTAGTCCTGGGATTGAGTCCCGCGTGGGGCTCCCAGCTCCTTCTTCCCGGCAGAAGAAGTCTGCTTCTTCTCTGACTTTCTCTCACTCTCTCTCAAATAGATAAATAAAATCTTAAAAAAAAAACCCAAAACCTGATCATCTACTTTCCCACAAATTAGGAGAACATTTCAGTATGTTCATTGTATATTAAAATCTCAGTTTCAGAGTAAAAATAAATAATTGTGTCATGTTACTATATTGTTGTTAGTACACTTAATCTCAAGTAAGATCTAGGGAAAAGTGATAGTTTTATAAGCTGATAGAGGAATGTTAGTTATTTCACAATAAGTATCACATTGAATATAGTGAATTCTGTGATCTCTAATATAACTTTGTGCTGATTGTCATGATCACTCATACATTTCAGAAAGAATGCTGATGTGTAGAAATGTTAATATTTCTTTAAATGGCAAGTTACTTGAGTTCTAAGACTTATTTTCATCTAACAATGAGGATATTAAAAGTACATACAACAGAATAATCATTCTTTTCTGCAAATAAGAAAATTTATATAAGATATTTAGCACAGTGCATGGTATATGGTAGATGCTGAACATATTTATCATTATTATAATAATATAGATTTTAAAATGCTTTTTAATGCCCCTATTGCATTTTATCCAACAGACTTTGAAGAGTAAATTTAGTAAACCTTATTTCCTATTTCAGAGTTGAGAAAACTATGTCTGTAGATGGTTAAGTTAACCAGTTTCCTCATTTACAAAACTGTAGAATTGTAAAGCTAATATATGAATCCAATATCTCCAGATTTAGAGCTATTTTTACCACCGTGCTGTGACCAATTTTCAAATGATTAGTTCCAAAGTAAAATATGCTTTACTTAAATGTGTATTGAAGGTAAATTTCCATGTTTCTCCGTGAATGAGAAGGCACTTCAGATACTTCTGAGCTGTGTTGTGGAAGCCTCACTGTGAGCATAGAGAAGAAGTAATTGTTAAGTATATGTTTGAATCAAACATTGAGCAGAGGGTCTTCTGAATATGAATTCGTTGAAAATGTTCTGTGGTATGGGAGTAAGGCTTCTGTAAATAATTACAATTTATATCAATAATTTTTTCTACCAGTAAGAATCATATTAATTTACATGTTAGACATCAGAAAAATGTATTGATGTGCTTCACAAATAACACTTTCAAACTTTGTTTTATGAAGAGGTGATCAGGTGATCCAAAACACCTGCTGGGACTTTTAGTACATATTATACTAGTGAATGCTTCCATAGTATTCACTCTATGCCACATGCTGTTGTAAGTACTTTACATATGTTAACTCATTTACTCCTTACAAGGACTGCTCTAGGGGAAGCACTGTTATTTTTCTCCTTCTATAGATGAGAAAATGAAGCACAGAAGGTTAAGCAAATTGCTCTAAATCACAGCTAGGAAGTAGCAGAGCTGAATATGTGGATTTGGGGGGAAGATAGTTTCCGATAGAGGGCATAGCAAAGACAAAGGTCCTCAGGTTGAAACATGCCTGGTATACTTAGCAAACAGCAAAGAGGCACAGAAAGCTGGAGCAGAATGAGCTACTGAAGAGGGTAGTAGATGATGGGATAGGAGGGAATATGGTATGTCAGATCATAGGGGTCCTTGTATTCCATTGCAAGGGTCTGGGCTTTCAGTCAGAGTGAAATAAGAAATACTTGAAAGCCTGAAAACAGGGGTCACTTGTTCTGAGGACAATGGACTGCTCTGTTGAAAAAGACTAAGAAAGGTCAAGTCTAACCCCAAGCTCCTGGCTTAGGGTTATTTGATTGAATTAAATAATTTTGACAATGCCTAAAAAATTCATGAATAGTACTATTCTAGATGGAAGTGAGGTATCTGAGCTTTACCATGTTAATTAAAATGATATGACTTAAAAATATTCATAAAAGAAAATAGTTATAGGTTAAAACATTTCTGATTTCTACTTATATATATATATATATATCAATATAAAGTACGAAGCTATTATATTTCTTTACAGGTATTTCAAGTGATTCAGCATCATAATATTACTCAAACACTCTGTACCGTAGATGCTATAAATCTGTGCTCTGAAAAACTGGCAAAGGAAAACTTAAGGAATCATTGTACATCTTTTGTCACAAAAAGGAAACACCTGGTTCTTTTTTTTTTTTTTTTAATTAAATGCAATCTTTGAGTCTCCAACATACTGGACTGATGGGAATAGCAACCCTAGGTGGTAGAAGTGCTGCTTCTCAAAATCTCCTCAATATCTAGAATCTTTTATGTGGAACGAAACTTTCCATCCAGGATGGCTACTTCTGACATCCTCACTATTCAAACCAGTATTAGTTCCTTGAATTAAGGTCTCCTTCTGCTCCCAAGTTGTTTGTGAAAAAGAAAAATAGCATCTTCACTGAAACTGGAACCCAATGCCAGGCTTCAAGCTCCATGCACTCTTCAGCTATTCCAGGATTGTGTTCTTGCCACTTCCAAGCTAACAGGAAACAGGCTTCCCCACTGACTGGTGCAACATTCTAACTGTCCCTCAATATGGTAGACTCTGTCTTCTATTCCTTGCTAATTCCCAAACATATTTCTCTTTTCTCCCTTCCACTCAGATCACCTATCGTCATACTCTCCTTACTGACACAGTGTAGAGAAATAAAATAAAAGTATTATTTAGATTAATTCTTAGAATAGTAAGGTCCTCTGAGGTAAGGGAGCCCACATGGACAAGACTTCTTGCATGGAAGAGAAAAAAAATGTAAGGAGAAAAAAAACCAGCCAAATTTTAATAAATGAAAATCTTGCAGGATATGGGAGGATAAGCCTGGTAATAATATCTAAAGGCAAAAAACTTCAGACAGAAGAAATATCCACTGCAAATGTCCTGAGACAAATGTGTGCCTGGTGTGTTTCAGCAGGGAAGAAGTAGTAGATGTGTTCAAAGAAGGAGTTTGTGGAGGGCCTTACAGGATTTACCCTAAGAGAAAGGAGAAGCCAGTGGGGAACTGTGAGCGGAATGACATGATCTGACTAATGCTGTGACATGGACATTCTGCTAGCTGTGTTGAGAACCTTCTAATTGCTCTCCCCACTTTCACAGAGTGACAGTGAAAGTGGGGAGAGCAATTAGAAGGTTAGTGCAGTCATACAGTTTGTAGGATGATCGTAGTTTGACTTAGGGTTGTAGGGGTGAAATTGGTCACATGTTCAGATTCATGATATATTTTGAGTGAAGAACCAAAAGGGTTTACTGACATCTTAGAGAGGAATTAAGGATGAGTTGAATTTTTTAGCCTGAGAAACTAGAAACAGTCCTACCTCTAACTGACATTGAAAACAGGGAAGAGCTGATTTGGGAAAGAAAGTTGTGAGTTCAGTATTAGACGTATTAGTTTGAGATGCCCAGTGACCTGTTAAGTGGAGATGTCAAGTAAAGAGCGGAAATAGCAATCTGAATTTCAAAGGAATGGTCTAGATGTGATATATAAATGTCAGTGTGTGAATAGTATTTAGGGCCCCAGACTGAATGAGATCACCAAGGAGTAAGTACACTTAGTGAAGAGCATAAACCTAAGAACTGAAGTCTGGAGCTCTGTGACCTTAAGATGTTGGGGTGATGAGGAATAACCAGCAAAAGAGACTGAAAAGAAGCATCTGTCAAAGTAGGAGAAAATCAAGAGGTGCTGAGAATAAGTGTTGCAATGACGGGAGTCATTTATATCCAGTGCTGCTGAGAGTTCAAGAGAAATAAGGGCTGAGAATTAGACACTGAATTTAGCAATGAGAAAGAGCCTGACAAGAACTGATTTCATGCTCCAGTGGGAAGCAAAGCCTGGTTTGGACTAGGTTCAGGAAAAATGGGACTAGAGTATTTGGACAGTGAAACAACTCTTTTGATGAGTTTTATAATAAAGTGAAGGAGAGAAATAAGATATAACTGGAAGTAGAAGTCTGGCCAAGAGAGATTTTTTGCATCTATTTGAGAGGGGTTAGGAAGAGAGGGATTGGCAAGTTTGCTCTGATGGGAAAGATCCTCCAGACAGAGGAAATTTGATGATGTGAGAGAGATGAGAGAATTGTTTGAGCAATATAACTGAGTAGGAGAGAGGATGGCTTCTAGGACACAGGTGGAGAGGTTGGCCTTTGTAGAATTTGTTTTTCCATTGAACTAGGAGCAGAGGCACAGCATATGGACACAGATGCTGGTGGGTGGGTCTCATCTGGTTGCCCTATTTTTCAGTGAAAGAGGAAACAAGGCCAAAGCTGAAAGTGATGCTGAGGGAGGATGTAGCAGAATGTTAGCAAAGAGAGAGGAAGTAGTGTGCTAGGATTTCATTTACTTCTCTAAGGATTTAATACAATAACTCACACATGACTTGAAGAGGTTTCTTATATGAAGAAACACATCTAATGAAATAAAGTTGTATAACAAATAAAATAGGAGTTTCAATTGTTAGAACTTAATTCCACCCCCCAAATTATTTTGACTTCTTATGAGATGAACCTAAGTGTGTGTGTGTGTGTGTGTGTGTGTAGTAGCGGGGCTGTTGTGCTCTGCAAAGAGGAGTGGGAAGGTGTAAAGTTTGCAATTAACCTAATGTGCTTCGGAGCAGATAACATCTTCCACCTCTGTAGGCTCCATGTCAAGTATTTCTGGTAATGGTTTGCTCTGCCTATTTTGGGCAGTGATCTGCTCTCTTCTGTTCTTAGTGGTCCATAATCTGTTGAAATTATTTGTTGATTTATAATTCCCATCCCTATCATTTTGTTGGAGGTGGTAGACTAGTTTTTCTTTATTTTCCTATATATTTACTTCAGTGGACTCTAAAATGACAGAAAGCAAAGATAATTATGTTAGCCTGTTCATCATAAACCTGAAGTATGAGTCGCTTAAAAACTATGAGTGACTACTTCTAAGTTGCTCATAAACTACAACCCTTTAACAAATATTATATAAATTATATGAGAAGACATGAATGTTTTTTCAGAGAAGACTGATCTACAGTTTTGAGATTGAAATGGAAGAAGAGAAAAGAGATAGCAGTTTATGGAGAAACAAATCTTGAGTGTGTACCTTGAATAGTTTTTTAATTTAAAGATTATTTATGAGAGAGAGGAGAAAGAGAGAGAGCTCGGGGAGGGGTAGAGGGAGATGGAGAAGGTGAATCCCAAGCAGACTCCATCCTGAGCGAGAAGCTCAATGTGGGACTTGATCTCATGATGCTGAGATCACAACCTGAGCCAAAACCCAGAGTCTGATGCCCAAACAACTGAGCTACCCAGGTACCCCAATGATTTTTTAGTTTAAAAAAACAAACAACTCTAGGTAATACCAATAATTAATTTATACATATAGCTTTACATTTTCACTCCATTATTCCATTTTAATTTAAACAATAAGCATGGAGGCTTCTAGTAGAGAAGATGCTGGCAACATTATAGAACAAAAGTTCTTTGGAATGTGAACCTTACTCAACCTTTCATTATGATGATGCTAATCTACTTTTATTTACATCACGCACTTTGTGTTACAAAGCAGTAATTTAGTGGTTATAGTATTCTTATTTTTATTGATGATAAAAGAGAAAGCCATACTGGTAACAGCTTTGGGGCATAATAACTTGGATGGGCTCAATAGTTGATGAGTCCCTTATGAGAATGGTCTATTTTAACAGCATCCATTATGCACATCATTAGCTTTGCATAACTAACATCAAGATGATGTACAGATCAACATGCCTATTGGATTCTGCTCATGTCCTCAACTATAAAGTAGGAAACCAAATTTCAGTTTCCAGCTCTTTAACCCAACCACTTTTTGACTTTCTAGAAACTACTTATTCCTTACTCCTCAGGATTTTTATATGAAATATTAGGATAACGTACCATCCCTGTCTGTTTCACAGAATGAATGAAGGACTTAAATATTTTAACAGACATGGAAAACTCTTTTTTTTTTTTTTAAGATTTTATTTATTTGACAGAGAGAAACACAGCCAGAGAGGGAACACAAGCAGGGGGAGTGAGAGAGGGAGAAACAGGCTTCCCGCAGAGCAGGGAGCCTGATGTGGGACCCGATCCTGGGTCTCTGGGATCATGACCTGAGTCGAAGGCAGTCGCTTAACCAGCTGAGCCACTCAGGCGCCCCTTGACATGGAAAACTCTTGTTTTTGCTTTTCCTAGCCTCACTTCCTCCTCCTAGCATTTGGATGGTATTTATTCTCCTGTGTGTGTTTCTCCTGACCCTTTTTCTTGCATTTGTAGATATTTTTGCATGGTAACAACCTGAACAGTCTACACCAACTAATTCATCCTGAGATCCTGCCTTCTGAATTTGGAGGAATGCTGCCCCCTTATGACATGGGAACATGGGCAAGAACACTGCTAGACCATGAGTATGATGACGACAGTGAATACAATGTAGACTCCTACAGCATGCCCATGAAGGAGGTAGAAAAGGAACTCTCCCCCAAGTCCATGAAAAGGTATGCTGGAGGTGGCTGGAAAATGGGGTACAGTCAGGAGGATGACCCAAGTGAACTCCAGGGTTTATACTTTTGGCGAGTATATATTCATTGGGATTTTAAATCCTTCTATGCCCCTATAATTAGACATCTAGGAATTTTGAGCCAAAGATAAAGTCGTTCAAGGCAATGTCAACTCGGTTTTATTCCACGTTCACAGACACTCTAACAAGGCTATTAGGGGTCACTAAATCTAGTAGTTCTTCAAACTGTACCCTCCGAGTTCTGGGGGGGGTACCTTAGGCTGAGCAGGTGAGGTGGGGATAGTGCCCATCTCCACAATGAAAACAACTCTTCTTCTTTCTAAGCAAGTTAATAGACTTTTGTAGAAGATTTCATTTGAATAAAGGGAGCCATGTCAAACATGAGCTTGCGTGCGCACGCACACACACACACACACACAAATACACGCATGCACACATTTCAAACAGTACATTTAAAAGATTTATTCTCTTTTCAAGTATCTCTGCCCTGTTTATGATTTAAAGGTCTAGCTATTCCCGGGGCAAAACATTCTTTTTTCCTACAGCTTTACTTTTTATAAAGTTCAATTTTGAGTGAGATTCTGATTCTTCACTTTGACTCTCATGGCATTTTTATGCCTGTTTTCTTTCTGTCAGTGCAAGGTTTATTGAACACATGCTCTGTAATGGGCACTTCCCTAGGTGTTTGAATTCACTGTGAATATACAAACATCCAGCCATAGCTTAGTGGTGGTGGAGGGCAGGGGAGTTGCTGAACATGCACAAATGCATAATTGCATCTGAGTTTGCATTCTGCAGCAAACCAGAAGATGACAACTCTCCGGCTCCCCCAGACCACAACAACCTTGAATTCACTCAGATAATAGTAATTAGTGATAATTACTCTGTTCATTTCCCACCACAGAAATATAAGAACAACACCCCCTACGAGTCTCTTTTCACCTAGCTCAAGGAGAACCCAGGCATCACTCCTGTCATCCCACACAAACACTGTCTTGCATCTTTCTCTGATGAAAACCTATGGTCCTTTGGTCATAGTTGTGTTCATGCAGGGCCTCTGCTGTTCTCAGAGGTGGGTATTCTTGTACTTCTTGTTGCTACTGTTGTTGGTGTGTGTGTGATGTTCTCCTCTCCCCAGGCTGCTCCACGATGCTTTGGAGAGAAAGGAAAGGCTGGAGACATTTCTAGCTTTAATTTCTCCACCAATCAACAAGCTTATATGTAAGCCAAGTCTGGGCTTCTCAACTCGTTTCCCTTAAAACAGGGCTTCTTACAGTGAGTTCTATGCTCTCCTATCAAGCTGGTCCATGGATGGGTTCCCAGAGGTGTCTGTTAAATGCTAACCATCATATTAAAAATTATATGTGTGTGTGCAGGTATAGGTGTTTTGTGCATTTTTTTTCTGGAGGAAAGGCATATATTTCATCAGGTTCTCAAAATTTTTCTAAAACAAAAATATTTGAAAGCCAGTTGCCTAAGGATAATTTCCTTCTGCTTTTTAAAAAGATTTTTATTTACTTATTTATTTGAGAGAGAGAGAGAGAAAGCAGGGGGAGGGGCAGAGGAAGAAGCAGGCTCCCCACCAAGCATGGATCCCAATGCAGGACTCAATCCCAGGATCCTGGGATGATAACCTGAGCCAAAAGTAGATGCTTAACTGACTGAGCCACCCAGGTACCCCAGAATAACTTCCTTCTAATAAAAATAATAATCTTAATTGTTGTCACAATCTGCCATTTACTATGTACTTACCATGAGTCAGGCCCTTTCTAGGTATCTTTTTCCTAACATTAATTTATTTTATCCTCACAATAACCCTGTTGAACAGATGTATCCTCAAAGTCACATAGTCTATATGTATATATATAGTGGACTGGGGTTCCAATCCATGACATATAGAGTAAACCTTCTTTGTCTTCCCTCTGAGATAGTACGACGTAGGGCTGTCATTCTCGATCTGAGCTCCATAAGGATTTGGAAACAGCTGTTATAGATGATCCCTAATCTTTGCCTTTACCAGCTAACAATGCTCATTTCCTTCAACCACTTCTTCCATGACGTGTTCACTAATGTGGTCCCCTTGTCAGAGCACATATCTCTCCATATCCCCAACATCCTGGGTGTATCCTATTACCTACATTCTGCATGCCTGCACTCGTCCCAAACTTCCTACCTGGGGTCTTGGCTTCTACCCTTACCTTGCTCCCCTAGCTCCCATTTGTTCCCCATATGGCAATCTAAAACAGCTTTTAAAATCTAAGTCAGATCATTTCACGTCTCTGCTTTAAATTTTTTAATGGCTGCTGATTATACAGTGAATGAAATCAATTCTGTAACATGGCTTTTACAAAGTGCTATATGATCTGATCCTGCCCCTGCACTCCTCTAAGTGTATCCCACCATCTCTTTCCTCCCTATTTTTCAGCCACAATATCCTTTCTGTTCCTGCAGCCTTCCTCTCCAGCTTGTTCCTCTCTAAAGTCCTTTCCACTTGTCAGCGCTGCTTAAGACACTCTTCCCGCATCTCCCAATCCAAGGTCACCTTCCTAAGAGAGTGATTAGGTCTCTGTCAATCACTAGGTCTTCATCAACTCTACTTTCTCCTAATTCTGGTCACTCCCTATCAGTCACCTCCTTTATTTTCTGCTTGCCAAATGACTAATTTTATTTAATGTTATGTCCCCTCCTCAAATTTAGGCCTCATGAAAACTTCAGTAGCTTTATCCATCCCATTCTCTAAATCTCTAGCACCTGGAGTAAGGCCTAGAACACAGAGGGTGCCCACTGGGGACCAGCCTGGTGAATGAAGGAGCACTCTTTTGTCAGTGACCCCTTTTAAGTGCACTATTAAGATGCGATGTTGTCACTACCTGCATCTAAGTTCCAGGAGCCTAGCTTTGCCCTCCCTGGCTTCTTCTGGTTTCTGTTAATTCTGTTGCTGCAGTTCAGGCAGAAAGCCCATTGCTGACTCATAGTAAGCCCACTAGCACTGGAAGTTTCTTTACTTATAGATCCGTATCCTCCTAATTCTCTCCTTTTGTGTTTAGCTTTTTCCTCCAAGCAGATAATTTTAATTGATTAACATCATCTTGTTAGATTTGGCTCAGTCTGTCCACCTTTTGAAGTCTTTTTGGATCCTGATTTTCTTCTCCAATTAATTAGGCCATTCTGTCCTCTGCAGACTTGGCTCACAGCATGTTGACCTCCCCAGCCCCAAGTTTCTTGCTTCTGACGTGGATTGATTAGAATTTCAGATGTCCTTTGTTTGATGTAGGTTTTGTATCATCTGAAGCTTTTCAGGTTCTGTCTGAAAACTTGTGAAGAATGAGCTTAAGAAAGTTATTTCATTTGATTCTCCCCTTCTGTGTCAAGGAGTGCCAGTTCCTTATCAAGGATGGGAGAGAATTGTTCCTAGGTTCCCTCCTGCTCTCTTCAACTCCATTTATTTTTTCCAGTTTTGTAATATCGTTAGATTGAGAGGGGGAAAAAAATCATTCCTTCACCAGAAACTTGTAGCTATTTCCTTCTTCAGGAGAATTTAGCTAGGTGTGTAGGAAGAAGACTGGTTTTCTGAGTCAGTTTGTGGAGGAATAGCACGGTCACATGAAAAGAAACAAAGTTCAGTAGATTGTGGGGGCCTTATGCTAGGAGAATATCTTTTACCTTCTATCTCTACTACCTAGGAGAATGCCTAGGATAGGCACATAACAGCTGCAGTGAGTAGCAATATTAACATTGCTATTGTAATATGAGCTCCAAGTTTATTGAATAATATTCAACATCTGTTGTTAACTTCCTGTCAAATTCCATCTAATGCTTTGTATATATTGACTCCCTTGTTTCTGTAAACAACGACTCAGGCAGTGCTATTCCCCTTTCATTGGTGAGGAGACCCAGATACAGAGAAGGTAAGTAACTTCCACAAGGGACCTAGCTACAAAGTAACACTGCTAATATTAGAAAATTCCATAAGTCATCTCCCTGACTGCTACCATTTGCTATCTGCCAGAATTTGTGCTGTGATTTATGCATGTATTACTGAATTTGATCCTCAGTACATCTGTATAATGTGTTATTTTTCTCCATCTTACAGTTAAACAAACAAAATCTAAGAAATTTAAGTAGCCTCCTCCTGGTCGCAAGAGCTAACAAATAGCAGAATTGGAATTGTAATCCTCTGTCCAAAATCTATCCTCTTAGACATGAAGGTACAGCACTATATTGTGGATGCACAATAAATTAATAAATGATACCTGAATAATTAAACTTAAGTGATTGGGTCTCATGAAAAAAAATGAGTTATTCATTGCATAGACAGCAGAGGCTATGTGGAGACTGCTGCGATATGCTATGAGTTAATGATAAACAACTCTTTCTGTTGCAGAGGAAACAGAGCAATGCACTGACAAGTTGTGATCCTGCACAAATAGCCCTGTTGTTCTGGATAAGACAGAAAAAAAATCTGGACTAAAATCACAGTACATCTGGGACAATTAAATATCAAAAAAAAATCTTAATCGGAAATCATTTCTGCCTGGCTTGTTTTATTGAGGAATTATTCTACATATGGAGCCAGTATTCATCATCCAACAATTCTGATACTGGTTGTGCATGATAAAAGCAAACTAGGAATTTAATCGCAGGTTGATAGTGCACTTAAAATATCTCATTAAAATCACCATACCTTCTTATCATTTTTTTTAATAGTCAAGGAACATAAGGGTTTAAAAATTGTGTGTGGGTGTGCATGCCTACGTGTGTGCATGATATATGTTTTAATAGAACCTTATGGCAAATGCCTAAATTGTGTGCTTTGCGCTGTCTGAAGAGCTTTGGTGTGTACTGATATTAGTAGGATATCCATCAACATTTATAGAAAAAATTTAACTTTGTGAGAATTTTAAAACATGTTTTTTGTTAAGGATTTGTTTGGGGGGGGCACCTGGGTGGTACAGTCAGTTAAACACCTGCCTTCTGCTCAGGTGGGATCAAGCCCCGCATTGGGCTCCCTGTTGTGCGAGGAGCCTGCTTCTCCTTCTCCCCGACCTGTGCCCTCTAGCTCTCTCCCTGTACCTCTCTAATAAATAAATAAAATCTTAAAAAAAGAATTTCTCTTTTTATAGGATAAATTGCTTTATATTTATTACTCTTGGTTTTAAATGCTTAACCAAATTTTTTTTAGTATTGGAAACTATTTCTTGGGTAGAGTTTAAGATTTCGAGATTCAGTTGTATAACAGACTCTGTGATACATGTTGTGTTCACGGTAAGGAGAGAAATGGATGAAGCTCATGGAACTTGTAGTTAAGTGGGTACCAGTTGTCAAGTTAATATTTCAGTACAGGACATTAAGTGAACATTTTTTATGTTTTAGCATGGATGTTTCTTGGAAACAATTCTTTTTAGTTGAACCTAAGTAAAATCGTGCTAAAGGTCTAATTCCTAAGTGTTTTGTGCAATTGTCCCCTGTGTTAAAATGTATTTTATTCATGACATAAATGATTTTTCCTAAGATAAATTATTATTGCTTTTAAAAATGATACAAAATCTTTTATTCCTCCTTCTCTTCTTCCCCTCTTCCTTCTTCTCTTTCTCTCTCTCTCTCACCTGCTCTCAGTTATCTGGTAATTCAACTTTAGTTGCTCTCCTTTCTGATATAGATGTATATAAATTATTATTGAGATAAAATAGTGAAAATGACTTAGGAAATAAAACATTCCTATTTTAATGTCCTCACCTTCCTTTTTGTTCCCTCTTTAGAACTGAATTTAAGTTTATTTAAATGAATGAGTCAATTAATCAGTTAATCCCATAATTGTTTTTGCTTTGATAATTAGTTCCATTGCTGTTCTTTTTCATTAGCATGTGCAGTTGTGTTTTAGCTTATAGTCTTTCTTTTTGAGAGTTAATGAGGTTTGCTGAGAGGCATATTGCCACAGCAATAGCCAATTGGCTGGAATGCAGCATCAGGGGGAAAATTCATTACCGAGGAGAATTTTAAAAGGGCAGCTGCTTCTTTAATGCCATAACTATTAAGAAAGCAGTTTCCTGCCATAACAGTAGCATGTTTCATTGACTTTCCTCCTTCCCAGTTTCATGTTGTTTCCTAATGATGAATTGAGATATAATTCCCACCTACAATCAAAAGTGGGTGTAAGAGTTCAAATTATTTGTTCTCCTAATCAGGAAGTATTTCTGCCTAGACAAGAGGGTTTATTTAATTTATTTATTTATTCATTCATTCATTTATTTATTTATCTATTTATCTATCTATTTATTTATTTATTTAAGTCTTAAATCGTTTCATGAAACTTTCCAGAATAAGACTGATTTTATTCAAGGGGTACTTACTTATTCTGTAAGTGCCAACGACGCTCAGTTGTTAAGCGTCTGTCTTTGGCTCAGGTCATGTTCCCAGCGTTCTGGGTTCGAGCCGCATTGGGCTCCCTGCTGGGTGGAAAGCCAGCTTCTCCCTCTCTCACTCCTCCTACTTGTTCCCTCTCTAGCTGTGTTTCTTTCTGTAAAATACACAAATAAAATCTTTAAAAAAAAAAGAAGACTAATTTTATTAGGATGTTCAAGAGGGAAATTTAACGAAATGCTCAAATTTTGATTTTTTTCCCAAATGTGGTTATTAGAAATAAAAAATGATGGTTCAAAAAATGCACATTCACGTTGAATTTGTTTTATCAAGTTTTTTTTTTTAATTTATTTATTTGAGAGAGATAAAGGTTTCATGCAAGCTAGGGGAGGGGCAGAGGGCAAGGGACAGAGAGAGAATCTCAAACAGGCTCCATACCCAGCGGGGAGCCTGGCACTGGGCTCTCTCTCATCACCCTGCGATCATGACCTGAGCCAAAGTCAAGAGTCCTGGCTTAACCGACTAAAGTCATACGGGCTCAGATCATGGAATTCTTTAAGACAGGAATCAAGACTCCTATCATTTCTATTTCATTTCTCATAACAGTAATTTCACAGTAATAATTTCCCACTTGGAGATGTTTTAATATCATCCATCTTCCTATACTATAAAATCTCACTCTCAAAGAAAAGACTCTTGATCAATTATGAAGAAGAGAACTTAAGTGTATTATGGTACATTTAGAATCCTTTGCTACTCCTTATTCTATTTCGAGCTCAAAGGGGACTGTTTTCTCCCTGTAGTACAAAACCCACTATAAGTATATCCCTTTTTAAACAGGCAGCATTCTCAGTTCATAAATCCCTTGATGAAGGGAAGATAATTCTCATCCATGAGAGAAGTAATAATGGAGAAAAGACAGTGAAGGGAACATGATTATTTGGTAATAACTCACTGACATTGGCCTTACCATTTCCAGATCCCAATCGGTAGTGGATCCTACAGTATTAAAACGCATGGATAAAAATGAGGAAGAAAACATGCAACCTCTGCTCTCCCTGGACTGATAACTTCTCTCTGCACTCGCCATGGATTAGAAATGGAAGGTATTTGTTTTCAGCAACTGGGACAGCACTATGGAGGAATGACCAGCTGGAAACTTATTTATTCATGTTAATGTAGCATAATATAAAATAAGGCATTGGACTTTCCCATTTGCTTGAACCATGGGTGCCCTGGTCTGAAGTTAAAGAAAAAAGTCAGTAATTTATTCTGTAAGTGCCAAGTTCTTTGTAAATATAATGTAATCTTCACATCAAGTTTGTAAACTTTGGTAGTAACTGAAATTGGAAAAGATTGACTCATGAGTCCATGCCAGTGATATGAACTATAACAACAACAACAACAACAAAATCAGAAAAGACACCTACACAATGGAAACTAATTAAATGTAGCCCTCTTTCCTATGAAGCCATATTTCAGCTCTCATAGTGATTGTTTCAATGTTTTTCTCTGAAGCTGTCATATTCCAATGTAATTTTTATGGACACAGGTAACTAGATGATTCTAGGAAATTAATATGATAAATGTATTTCCTATCTAGTGATCTCGTTTCACAGAAAATGTGTCCTAATGACTATCACTGGCTGAATTTTGGAGACGAGGAACGGCAGAAGAGCTGGTAAACTAAACACTTGAACTCTTCTATGTTGTTTAATTACTGGAGTCTTGTGAAAAGATATGTTTCCCGAATTAATATTTGGAATTCTGAAAGAGAGTGGATTTTTTTTAAACTGCTGTCTTCACAATGTGTCTTTTATTTGAGATCCTATTGTATCCATGTCTGATGTACTTTAAGAACATTTCCTCCCGAAAACCCTTCAACCAAGAGAAAAAGAACTCATACGTGAATAGTGTTTTGACAACTAACTTTGGACATAAAAGTTGCCATGTCCAGATAAGGGGCTAATTTCTAATTCTTGTGCACTGGTTGGAAATATATATATATATATATATATATATATATATATATATATATATTCACATGCACATACATATTTTTATTGAGCTCTAATAAATCCTTGATGTGACAGACTTATAAAATAAATCATACATATTCAATGGTCTTAGAGATGTTATAAATGATTACGTGAGATGCTAACCCTGGAAAACTACTTCCACTAAAGTTAATGAAACTGAGGTATAGTGAAACAGACTTTCAGTGAACCTGTTTTAAGGGAATTCTAATTTAATTTGTAATGCAATCTTGCATCTGTGCCATTTTTGTGAAATATATTTTTCCTTCACAAAACAACAGGTCTCAATATGATGTAGGCAGTACCAGGTGACCAAGTGTAATATAATTTCTCTCAAATTCAAGTTAATTATCTTAATGATCCTGTAAGTACAGATTTTCTTTTCAGAAAAGATTGAAAGAACATACTGCATCCATAGGACATAATGAAAGCATCTGAGGGTATCTGAGATAGCATATTATAGTTTAAATCTAGATGTAGAATCCTTATGTTAGTTTTGATTTCATAAAAATTCTGCAATCATAGCACATTTTAAAAATCTAACTTTAAATTTCAAATTCCACTATGAAAAAGCAAGATTTTTACCACCTTTTCAGAGTGCTAATTTTTGAGATTGAAAATTTACCACTAAAATATTCTTTTGAAAGAAAAATATCTCAAGGAACTCTTGGAAACCAACAGAAATAAAGGCATGTAGCAGTCTTTATATGCTCTTTAGCTGAAGAGTTCAAAAAGTCCACTTATAATTCTATACCAAAAATCTTAAAATCACAATCAGTACACCAATCTGCAGTATCACGAATAGACTATCCAGTGTTGGTAGAATACATAAATATACCTAAATAATAGGATTGAAATATACGTTAACAATGCCAACCTCAAATCAAGTCTGGAAGAATAACAAGTGTCAGGCCCTCTGCTCCACCCATAGATATTATAGAGATTGGAATGAATTGGGGATAAAAAGCCACAGCAACCCTTATCTTTGGCACTACCCTAACCACAGGATTCTTATATTTTGGGCTACCTGACATACATTTTATAGTCTTGGACTTTATATACTATAGAATAGGCAATATGATGCATTAGGATAAAATAGAAACAAATACAGAAGGATGGTCAGCTTTTCATTTTCTTGTTTCTCTTGATACACATTGTTTATTGCCAATTTTTAGAATTCTACCAGCTTCAGACATCAACTAGCAGAGCGAGCTTCTTTCCCCTCTCATAAGGGTAGTGTCATATATAAAAATAACCAGAAGGGCATATGTGTATATCTATTTTAGATAGATATATGTATATCTATCTAATTATGATTCCCACTATCTCCCTTACCCAACATTTGGAAATTTTACATCCTATTGCTATGCTTCTGCTCTTCTTCAAATGAGCAATTGAGAGTTGGCTGCATCGTGTAAAATATTTTTAAATGAATGAACAAATTACAACAATGATGCCTTTTGAAATTGCTTTATCTAATTCAATCTGTGAGTAAACTCATTGTCCAGGAATGTTTTTGAAACTGCTTAGTCATGGGATACAAGGGATATTTGGTCAAATTTATAAATTTACCTTTCAGAATCAGCTAACTAGAACCATTTAGGGGTATTTTTCCCTAATGCAATGTCCTGTTATGTAGCTATGTCTGTTGTCACATAACTTAGTAAATAAGCACTCCTATATGTCAGTTTAATTGTTGTAGTGCTCTCTCTCTGTCTTTTGTGCGTGCATATGCATGCACATACATGCTTGTTTCCCCTAACAAATTTGCCTATTTTGAGATCGATGCTTTCCTTTTGTAGCTGTCTTGTTACTGAAAATATGTAGACATCAAAGGATTATCACATTTGATTTGGAACGGACCAGTAGTTCCTGCTTCTCTCACCTTGCCTGTTCTGCCAGCTCTTTTTTTATATTCTTTCTTTCTTCCATTGTTTCAGGGGCAGCTGCTTCCAAAGCTGGTTTAAAACTAAATAACTTTCTTTTTATTGTCAGTGATATTTGCACACATTTTTGTCTGATATCTTCAAAGAAAAAGATTATCGTGAAAATGTACTCTAAGAAATATAAAGAAGTGCCTCTTTAAAAATGAGATAAAGCAGTGATATTAGAATATGGATTCTATTTGTAGTCTCCTCTGAAAAGTAAATACATGCACCTAAATCATAAGGGTGAAATATGAATATCATATGAAGAAGGATAGTTGAGGCCTTTCTTTGAACATTCATTCCCATACAGCATTACGTCTTTATTGTGTCAGTTCAATACCGTAACTGGAACACATTATTTATAAATCTGACATCACGCTAAAACAACATACGAGTCTTTGCAAGGAAGTTTTTGAAATGGGCATACATGATTTCTTTTATTTCAATAATAGTTTGCAGAGTATAAGCAGACATTCTTTAAATCTTTTTATAGAAAATGCGTGTTTACTTTACATGACTAAAAATTCATACATTCATAATCAGGAAAGCCAAACAGCCAGGTTCTCTTTAATATTGTTAACTAGGTCACATTGTTAAATTAAACATTTGAAGTTTCTATAATATTCCTGAGGGAGCGGAGGTCTCTCTAATGCATCAAGAAAATGAAGCATTGTTTTGACCTCAGGGAACATGTTTATCGCTCACAAAAAGAAACCCTTAGACCATGGCAGTGTATCTCCAGAAACCGACTTCCTTTCCTTCTCCAAGCAACCTAGAGGTTAGTCCTTTAGAGAAATTATATCAAGAAAACCTGCTGTGAGGCTATGTACTCTTCTGTTGTTTTATCTAAATGTCTAACTGGTCTGATTAATATCTTTTCTGATTATTTTGTGTGTGTATTTATTAATGGCAAGTTACTTGAAAAGTTGCCATCAGCATGAGGACTTTTTAGAATGATTTTCAACACACAAAATAAAAGGAGCAGAGCTCTGGCATGATATTTGAATTTTCAGATATAGTATCATCAAAAATCTCATAGGCATATATTCCACTTAAATATGCTATCTATCTAGATATATGGCTTAAAAATAGTGGTGCATTTTAAATTAATGAGGCCATTAGATCCTATAAGAATCTGCAAGTTGTATAAAATATATTGGCACAAAAGCAGAAGATTGGCTAAATATTAAGGATGTATAATTATCTTCAGTAGTAAAAAGGATTTGTTTTCTTCTTTGTTTTAGTTGAAAAAAACTGATTTTCAAGATGCAATTGGAACTATTTAGCACTACTTACTATTTGAAAGGTGACAAGTAAGAATACAAAAGGAAATCTGACTTTGAAACATTATTATATCATGATCTTAATGGCTTAGCATACATAATTTTTCACAAATTCCGGTTTTGGTTTGGTAAACATCCATAGCTTAACCCACACATGGAGATACTGTTATAAAGTCTATTCTGTGATGAGTGTGGCAATTTATTCCCTTGGATTGTGGGGGGAAAATGTACAAAAGTAATTCTGTGGATTGAATAGCCAAATTGTACTATTTTTCAAAGATGGAGGATGCAAATGATGCTGTTGAAATTAAAACAAAAAATAAGCATAGATTATGCACTTTTAATTGTAGATAGTGGACATTGTTACAGTGATGAAGGTGTTTGGTCAGTATTGGACTTAGTTTCAAGTTTCAATACAAATATTTGTGTCCTTAATGATATCAAATCAATACATTTACTCTGTCAAAACTATTTTTGTGGTGAATGAGAGGGACCTAGATGAAAATCTAAATAAATGTTAATGGAACTTTTAAGAGTGACCCAATCTTCAATAATTTTAAAAAATTGCAATGGATGATAACTGGTTTACATAAACAGCGATTCAAAGCATCATCGTCTTATTTCTAATCTGGTTTTCAGTTTTCAATTTATTTAAAAGATAAATAAAATTCCAAAATCAAGTAGTTTTTGTTTTTAAAACTGTTCAGAAAAAAAAACAAACAAGATGTCTAAAAGGTAATTATACAAGTCCTTGATAAGAATACTAAGCACATTGTTTACTATTCGAGGGAGCTATTTGTTCCAGTACAATAGTATAACTGGTATAATATAATTTTTGAATAAATATACATTTCTGCTTTTAAAAAAGCATTCATTTTGCATATGGTGAATGTTGAATTTGGTGGTATTGAATCTAGTGCACCCGTGAAATGTAAATTTCTAAAATGTCATCTAAAAATGGACAATAACTTTAATTTTTAAAGAAATTTTAGTTAGCAATTTAGGTTAGAATATCTGAGATTTTTTGACACTTCTATGTTTGGAGCTTAAAGGGAAAACAGAATTCATTCAATCAAAATATCATTTTTAGTATTCTATAACTTTTAGACAAGATTTCAAATGATAGTTTGAATGAAGAAGTAAATCAACATTTAAGTTGCATATAGCAATGGAAATGATCACCGTTTGTGTAAAGAGTGGCATTAAAAAATAAAATAAAGTTATAGCATTAAACATAAATTCAAAATTATAAAAAAGCATTGATTTCAATAAATTCCATTAAAATACCCCATTTCAAAATATTAAATAAAATATTCAGCCTGACTTGAAAAAATGCTCAATAAATACACATATGTATCTTCTGTGAGTTTCCCTCATTCAACCTACCTGTAGGTGAAAAGTCATCTAATGAGGGAAAAGAGACATTTACCTAGAACCCTCTTTGATAGACTTTATGACTTTCTGTGGCTCGAAGGCAGATGACTTCCCGTATACAGCTTTTGAGGTTATCAAGAATCATTATCACCACCTCTTTGTGAAGCCATGTCAGGAGGAGGCTATGTTTCTAGTAGCTACTGAAGAAGCATCTTGAGTGGGAATAAACCCAGGGCAACTAGAGTGTGCATAAAAAACCAGAGATATGGAATTCACTCCTCACTAAAAAGTGCATTAAAGTGTATTAAAGTGTACATGAAGAAAATTATTTGAAAATGTCAAGGGTTTCTGTTATCAAGAGTTAAATACTTGGCCAATAAAAAGAATCCACGAGGACACAATGGTCAGGGTTCTGATGTGTATTCTGTCTTCACACAGCAATAACATCAGAAGCCCTGTCTCTGAATATCACTTCTGTCTGAAAATAAAAATGACTGCACTCTCTTCTTTCCCTTCCTTTTTTTCCTAACTAGAATCATAAAAGTATCAGACAGAAACCATACAAACTTTGTTGCCTTTTAAGAAAAAATGTGACATATACATAAAAACATAATTCATTCAGTTGCATAGAATGTTTGTTTGTTGATTTATAAATTTTTACCTGAAAGTTTTCCAAAAATACATAAGATTTTAGTGCTAGAAAATTATGAATTGTGTTTTTAGATCTGCCATTCATGGAGAAAACAAGTAATATCTTTCCTTTGAATTCATGTATCTAAACATTTCTTTGTGGGTGTCTAATAAACATCTCACATCTAACATTTACAAAAAAACAAACTTCTCTTCTTTTGTCCTGAACCTGCTTCTCCTTTAAGCTTTCCATCTCCCTAAGTGTCACTCAACCTTTTGGGCTCCAGGGCTCAAAACTTTCCGATCATCCTCTTTCACTGGTTTCTCTTTCTCAAAACCACAACCCAAATCAGCTAGCTCATACTGTGGGCTCCTCTTCAAAATGTAATTTCCACACTCTGACCACTTCTCTAACCGTGACATCGTCACCCTGTTCCAAGACTTCAACATTTTCCACCTGGAATATTTTAATAATCCGAAAACTAATCTCTTTGTTTTTGCCCTTGGCCCCCAGAGTGGATTTATAACACATTAACAAGAGTGAGCTCAGATCATTTCACTCTTCTGAAAGCCTGCAAGAATAAAAACCAGTGTCCTTATAGTGGAGAGTGAGGAAGGTTGGTAGGAAATCTGTAAGCACCGGCAGAACAGAATAGCATATTTCTGAGTGGGTTGGACTTTCCACCTGTCTAATGCAAAAGTAATTGTTAAATACTTCAATTTCTTCCTTCCAAAGTTCTACATAATATACCTTCTTACCTTGACTTTGGCTTTTCTTAGAGATTTTTAAAGAATATTTCTTCTACTCTTCATTCTTTTGCCAAATTGTCATCCTTACTGTGCCAAGAATTTGCCACGCATTCCTTCAACTCCGAATCTTTGCACTTTTGTTCCTACTGCCTCTTTCCACCCCTCCCCCATATCCACATAGTTTAATCCCTCATTTCCATCATCTTTGCTAAAGTGTCACCTTCTTAGAGAGAATGCTCTAAATATTCATATTTAAAATGACATAGCCCTATGGTTCTTCATACTTCCCTTTTCTGCTCTATTTCTTCTCCATAGCTTTTATCACCTACTACACCATATAGCTTATTTATTTTGTTTATTTTACACTTTTCCTATAGAATATGAACACACAAGCAGGGATTTTGTCTGTCTTGTTTACTGTAGCATTACTGGTGCCTTAATAGTGCCTAGAATTTAGTAGCAAATCCAAGAAGATTGCGTGAAGATCTTCATTTATTTCATCATATTATGTTATGTAGTAGCCAGTAGTATGCTTTTAAGGAGAGGTTTTTGTTTTTGTTTTCGTTTTCTTAATAAGAAACATCTTTTTCTTACTCATCTCCAAAGGGGGAATTTTCCCCTCTCTGAGGATAATGGAAACATGAACCAATAATTATATCCCACTCTCCCTCAAATCTGCTCTTTACCCCAGGGCCCAAGTTTTATATTAGTGTTTGAGCTTTGTCTTTGGAAGTTACTCTAAGATCATTGAACTTTTTATCTATAATATGCATGGTTTACCCTTACTTTTGGAGAGACTACAAGAGAGCTCAGAGGAGAAGCTATTTTGAGCTCAAAACCATAGTAAATTGTTCTTTGCTTATTATCCTAATTGGTTCCAATTTAAAATTTACAGGAAGCTGAAAGACCATAATTCTTCCAATATTGGAAACCAGAGTCAGGGATAATGCCAAGACAGTTACCTTAGCTAGAAAGGAGAAAGAAAAGAAGAGGAGGAGGAAAAGAAATTATGATCACTCCTTCTCTGTAACAATTAGAACATAAATGATGTTTTTTGGTGTTTCTAAAATCTTCCCACAATCTTAGAAATATATATATTTAGTCTGTAGAAATGCAACCACTTAGTTTAAATACAACCATTAAGTCTGGGAAATACAACCATTTAGTTTAAATACAACCGTTTAGTCTGGGAAATACAACCACTTAGTTTAAATATAGCCATTTAGTCTGGGAACACTCTATCAGAAGTCATATCAATTGCATTTTATATTTTATATCTTTGTATATTTTTTTTACTTTGAAGGTTTATAGTTCTGATACCACATGACAGGAACTGCTCATGTTCATATATTCTAACTGGTTCTTTCCCTTCTCTGCATTTTAATAGTAGCTATTATTTTCTGAACCTTACAATCACATTTATTATCCTTGACTATTCCCATACTCTTTTCCTCTACAATTTAGACTGGACTTCATCATAATTTTAGTAACCAAATATCTTAGATTTTTATCCTTTGCCATTTTATCTTCTCATTCTTACCAAACCTCTGTTATCCCTCCCCTCCAAGACCCTGTGTGCCTTTCTCTACATTGTAATAATTCAAGCTTCCAGTTTTACCATCTCCTATCAGGTCTTTTATTAAGAAGACACTGAAAATAAGTGTGGTATTGAAGGTGAAATTGAAGAAGGAACTGTAACCTGAAGAATAAGAATAGATGTTTGAAAATGTTTTCAGAAGACAATCAGTCTTTTAGTGGTTTTATGATGGGTACTGAGTAGCATATTGGTAATCAATGTAGACTATGTTTCTTGCCAGTTACATAAATATATGACAGTCAGGGTTAATGGGTAATTTGGGAAAATTTCTACAGAGAAGAGACAAAATGGTCCATGCTTGGGAAAAAGGCAGACTTTTCTTTTGTTTCTTAATTTTTTATCTTTAGCTCTCTGGATAGTGGAAGGCATGTGCCTCTGTGACATCCTTTTTTGCCAGTCTTCAAGAATGTGTGTAGTGTCACTTCAGAAATAAAGAGTTCAAGTTCAAGCACACACAGTGTCCAGAATATACTGTAGTTCATGTCATCTTCTACCAAATTTTGTTGTTTTTTTAATGCATTATTTTTATGACTAAATCTGAGGAATATATTCATTGGTAAATTTTATTAATTTTATCCACTTTTATATGGATTTAGAAATTTTACAAATCCTCTATTATATTCTTAAGGCCATAGTATTAATGTTTCACTTCATGTTGAGGTTATTTCATATCCCTCTTGATCTCTAGGATGAATAGAGCTCTGTTAAATAAATGAAATTTTGGATTCAGAACTGTGAATGTGCATATATTCCTTTCAATCTTTTTATCGTAAACTAAAGTTCTGTAAATTTAGGAAATATATTAAATAGCTATGAATAAATTTGTCATTAAAACATGACACTGGTGTTAGTATTTGGGAATATATAATGCTTTCAAATGGATTTTAAATGCATATGGGCATACTGTAATGTTATTTTGATTTATTGTTGATTTGATCCAATATATTTGCTAAAACTGGTATAACTCCAAATCTCTATCAAGTCACTTCTTAACTTCTAGAGTGACCAGATGAAGATACAAGCCAGTGTCCGTTATAAAGTCTACTCCTTGAAGCAGTGGAGTGGATTGAATCTTGATTTCAGTTTATTTCATTTCAACATTAACAAATATTTGTTGAGCACTTGTTCTTCCCCAGATACTGTTCTAAGTTCCAGGGATATGGTAGGAAAACAAAGCCCCTACTCTTCTTAAAATCACATTCTAGTGGAGAAGACATACAAACAGCAGATAAGCAAAGTTATATACTGTCACATGGTGTTTTCAATGTGATGAAAACTTGCCTAGTTTAGTTTGTATGACCGCTGACACTCTCTTTCCTCATCCATGAAATGGGGCAATAATTGTATCCACAGTGTGAGCTAATTTTTGATACCTGGCCCTTTCTTTTCATGGAAAAATACACTATCATCTTCTCATATCTGTACTGTTTGGAGGATACTGTTAGCATTTTTATCTTCCTTCCTGCCAGGGCTAGGGGTAGTTGTTAATGTTGTTGACACTCAGGGGTAATGCAGCTCACAATCTTCTTTTCAGTGTGGTCCAGAGGTGCCAGCTCCTGTGCCATTTTGTCCCTTTTCAGGTAGACTCCTTACAGCTCCTTAAAGCTGAAAAAAACAAATATTGATTTTCATCAGAAAAGAAGACAAAAAGGAACCAAAGATAAGCAAATTCTGATAGACTACACAATTTAATCTTTCCATTTCATCTGTTAGTTTCCCTTATCCACAGAGAACCACAAACCCATTATTTTCCTGGACAGGTTTGGGTATATTCTACAGACTGCCGTTAAAGGAAGCTCTGACCATTGTGTTCCAGAGGTACTAATATAGATAGTATTAAAAAGATTATTTCCTGCTGGTATGTGAAACTTAATGAGAAGTTTTGCTTTTTAAAAACCAAAGTCATATTATAAAATTTCTAGAGAGACTCATCATGGGAAAGTTTCAAAATATGGGTAGAGTAGAAGACATCATGAATATTGATTATAATTCACCTAGGAGGAGCCATGAGCAAATAAAAGTTTTTCTTAGGAAATATTGAAAACAACAACAACAACAACAAGAGCAAATGATTTCCATCTTAAGGAAATGCGGAGCTTCTCTATTTCTGTTCTTACAGAAAATCACTAAAGGAATGTGTCTATATTAGGGCATGCTAGATGGCATGTTACTCAATACATAGAAAAACTGAGTTATTTCACATACTTTTATAAAAAATATTTTATTTAAGAATATCAACAGTTGACTCATTACATTTATGAAGAAAAGACATAATTTATTATGATCATAATAAAACCTCTTGATTCTAGAAAAAGGAAGGTATAGACACCCTTGAGATGGCCTACTTTTGTGAACTTATTTATTTATGAAGTCTCTATAAATTTATTTCCCTCATTGATTATATACAAAGATTTTAGTTGGTCTTAGAAAAAAATAGTAATTTTTTTAAAAGATTTTATTTACTTATTTGACAGAGAGAGATCACAAGTAGGCAGAGAGGCAGGCAGAGAGAGAGGAGGAAGCAGGCTCTCCGCTGAGCAGAGAGCCTGACACAGGGCTCCATCCCAGGACCCTGAGATAATGACCTGAGCCGAAGGCAGAGGCTTTAACCCACTGAGCCACTCAGGTGCCCAGAAAAATATAGTAATTTTTACAAAACTGTACTAAAGGGTTATTGAAAACATTTTTCTAGAGCAAAGAATTTTAAACCTTATTTTGCCACAATTGCCCTTTTGTCATTTGAAGGACATTATAAACATGCTTTAACAAACTTTTCTCAAGAGTAGTATAACAAATGTGTACTTCAAGACTTAATCAAAAACCTTAAAATGTTTTAATTTTGAATAATTATGAGAATATTTATTAATTATAAATACTTTTGATTACTGGAGATTGACAGATTGTCATTAACACTTCAGTAAAAAAAAGTAAAAGAAGTTTTATTATTATCCCTCAAATATGGTCCCCTCACCTCAACCAAAAACTACCTCTGTTCTTACATTCCTTGAGAATAATAGATGCTACTCCTGGAAGATCTTTTAGTTATTAAATAATCCAAATTGCTTATTTTATTAGTATATAAGTGGAGACCTATAAATAGTCAGTCTTGCTAGAAGTCATACAAAACATTAAAAGTGGAACCAAGGCTCAACCAGTCCAGTGATATTGTTGTTGTTTTTAATAACTTTCCCTTTGTTCTCCTAAACCTTTCTCTATTTAACTCTCTTCTGAATGCATATGAACCTGTTTCATTTTCTCCATTGCTTGGGATTCTCCACTAATATTACATTAAGTAAAATACACTCATTCAAAAAGGGCAATACTCAGGGACTTTCAAATTAGATATAGACTGTACATATCCACTATTCCCAACCTTTCGGGATCTTAGCAATCAATAGCTTTGGGATAAACCCAGTTCTACAGGAAGATGAAACTTTATCAGGCTTATCTTTAAATGAAATAGTCATTTAATAAACCCAAGTATTGGGTTTAGAAGCATGTGTTCCTTGATTTCAAGAAGAAAATGGGATATGGAGCATCTCAGCACAGCTACTCCATTTAGCTATTGACTATCTTCTCTACATTTGTCAGTGTATTAAGGCAATAGGATGGGATGTTACTTCCAAAATGGCTGTCAAACCACTATGCAGATATATAGGAGTGCTGGGGTACTGTTTGGGAGAGCGTTCCATGAGCCAATTCCGGTGTTTCCCCTGCTGTATCTTTTTATGATGTGCAGCTCTCATAGGACTTACTACAGAAATTTTGTGGACTCGAGTATTTAACAGATTAGATTTTCTGAAATCCTTAAACAAAATGGAAAGAAGTGTGGATCTTAAAAAAATTGGCTAAGCTTGGGGCGCCTGGGTGGCTCAGTTGGTTAAGCGACTGTCTTCGGCTGAGGTCATGATCCCAGAGACCCGGGATCAAGTCCCACATCGGGCTCCCTGCTTAGCGGGAGGCCTGCTTCTCCCTCTCTCACTCCCCCTGCTTGTATTCCCTCTCCGGCTGTGTTTCTCTCTGTCATATAAATAAAATCTTAAAAAAAAAAAATTGGCTAAGCTAAGCATAATCATACTTAAGTCAGTTCACTAAATGGGAGTAAAAAGGCTCAGCATCAGATTTTACTTGAGATTATTTCAGCCTTGCTATTGTTGGGTTTGGAAAGTGTGGCTTTGGGATTACTTAGCCACTATCATTTTTAACTGATTTTTCATGGCTTTTAAAATAATGTGTGAAGGCATTGTATTAGGTGCCCACTGAGAATATAAATGATACACAGAGTCATGCTCTTTTAAAGAAAAGCATTTTTAAAAGATGTAATTATGATATTATTGTATTCTAAGTTGAGAGTTGCCTATTTTAGATATGATTTCTTTTTGGGAAAAGAAATTATGAATAAAAACAACACAGCTCCATACATATTATATGTTATGATAAATTTCAAGAATATTAAAATTTTAAATTAAGAAAAGGGAACCATAGAAGTATTGGTAGAAAGCAAGAAAGAATGCCTTGATAATCTTGGAAAAAAAGTTTTTATATTATGATTCAAATTCCAGAAAGTTAAAAAAGGATACATTTGGCTAAATGAAAAAACAAAATTCAAATATTTTTGCATGGAAAAAAATCATAAGCAAAGTCAAAAGGCAAATGAGAAGCTGGGAAATTTTCAACCTATATCATAGACATAGAGTCAACCTTTCTAACATAGTAAGAGGTTTCTAGAAATTGATAAGAAAAGGAAAAACCTTATAGAAAAATGGGCAGTTGATGTGGCCAGATGGTTTACAGAAAAGAAAATATAGTATCTTTAAAAATATAAAAAAATGTTATGCCATACTCAAAATGAGAGAAATAGAAATTCAAACTATGGAGTAGTCTGATAACATACTGTTTCTCAAGGAAGCTATGAAGAAATAACCTCTCCGTATATTGCTTTTAAGAAGGATTACAATTTGGCAATATCTACCAAAATTACAAATGGGACTATACTCTGATCCAGCTACTCTTTTGGGAATTTATCCTTCAGATATACTTGCACACATGAGAAATATCTCAGAAGATATATTCAAATATATTCCCAAGGATAAATATTTCCAAAGATATTTATAGAATAATTATTTGTAGGAACAAAAATTTGGGAAGAAAAAACTTAAAAATATATGATGTATTCATAGACAGGATACTATGCAGATCTGATATAATCTGCTTAAATAAACAAGAACACTGTACAAATCTAAAAAATGAGAAAACACTTTATGTGCTGAAATAGATCTCTAAATATATTGTTGAGAAAAACAGCAAGGACAGAATATTGTACAGAGTATGTTACAGTTAATGTAAAAAAGTGGGGTGGAAATAAAATATTCATATTTGCTTGTATATTAAGGAAATGAAGACAAACCTAAGGGATTAATAACATCTGTTGTACGTTGAGAGAGTTGGAAATTGGGTGGATTAAGACAAAGGCAAGAAGGAAATTTTCATTTTTCAGCTTTCTACATTTTTTTATTGTTGAATTTTGTGAATGTATTCTTTATTGAAAAATTAAATAAAAAAAGCTTAAGAATTTTTCATTGTCTTAAAGCATGTTGACATTACTGATATTTAAAAAGTGTGTAGAACAGTATATGCACAGAATAACAGAAGGAACACCATGTGCCAACTACTCAGCCCAAGATAAAGACCATTACCAATAGTTTAAATCTTCCTTTAGGTCCCTGCATGATGCCCTCTGATTTCTGTTTAAAGGTAAGCATCTCAAATTATGTTGACTATTAACTTTACTTCCTCAGTAGTTTACCACTTGTGTGTATATTTCTGAAAAACATAGTTTTGCAATTAGTTCATGTAAGATTGAGGTATCTCTTAAGTGAATGTCTGGCAGGATTTAGTCAAAATTATTTGGGATTGGTATTTTCCTCATGTAAATATTTAAACTCTTAATCCTATATCCTCAATGATTTTAGGACTATTGAATTTTCCAGTTCATAGTTAAGTCAGTTTCAGTTACTGTATTTCTTTTTCTAGGAATCTGATCATTTTCAATAAAGTTTTCAAATTTATTTGAATAGATTTTATAATAATCTCTACTTTTTAACATACATACGCAGTGTTTGTATTCATCTCCCCTTTCTATCGTCAGATTATTCATATATGTCTAATGAGTACTGTCATAAACCTTCTTTATATATAGCTTTATAAGTTTATGTAGCTCAGTTGAAACTCTATTGTACTTTTGCTTTCTATTTCATTAATTTCACTATATTCTTTTTTTATTTGCCTTGTTCTTTTTGTTAAATTTTGTGAATCTTGTCTTTTAATATTTCCTATTTTGGTTTTAAACTATTAATCTTTTCTATTTTCTAATAAACATTGTTAAAGCTATGGATTTTTCCTAGAGGAAATGATTTTTTTCCTCTTTTCTTTTCAAACTGTTTTATACATTTGCCTTTGACATTTAATCCTTGACCTCAGTGAAACTGATGTTTCCATGTAGTGAATGATGGAGATCAAGTATTGTTCACCCCATCAGGTGTTTAACAGTCTTAGATAGTCCTGCCTTCATTCATTGTTCTGTGTTTCAAATGCTCCAGCCTTCTAAGTGCCCCCTTGTCTATCTCCTATACATTCAATAACTATTCAAATCAAAAACTTTGGTGAAAATAGGATTTGTAGAAGATCCTTGGTCAATGGTTATCATCAATTTTTGAAAAGATATTTTTAAGTAATCTCTGTCATTAATCTTAGATATCCTTCATTGGATTCTCACAACTGTTATTTTTATCATCCGAGGATTTCCCTTATTTTATTGCCAGTTTAGCATTATTTAAATAGTTTTCTTTTTTTTTTTTTTAAGATAACATTTCTACTTGGTCTCTAGGAGGAGGGATTGCCAGAGTATTTATGTATCAATAGTGCAGTCTTAATTAATCACCATTTTAAGAACTTTGAACTTTAACAGAATAAGATCATTGGAAGAAAAGTTTAATTTGGGTATTTAAGAAATTTACATTGTTGGGTGGCTTAGAGGGTTAAGCCTCTGCCTTTGCCTTCGGCTCAGGTCATGATCTCAGGGTCCTGGGGTCTGGTCCCACATCCAGCTCCCTGCTGGGTGGGGAGCCTGCTTCCCCTTTCTCTGCCTGCCTCTCTGCCTATGTGTGATCTCTCAGTCAAATAAATGAATAAAATTGTTAAAAAAAAAAAGAACAAAACAAAACTATTTGGTTATCCCAAGGCAAGTTCCTGAGGAAAAATCAAGATAAATACTTGATTCCTTCTCTTTAAAAAAAAAAAGAAAGAAAGAAAGAAAAGAAATGTGCATTGTATGAACTTTATTATTCCCTTTGTGATATTTTTTTTTATCACTAACACTACTGACCTGTGTTTCAATGCAATGTGTTCCAATATTATAAATTAAAGAAAGAAAAGAAAGTATTATGGGCATAGAAAGCTAAGTACCTCCTAATCTAATAAGAAATGTAATAATAAATAAATTAAATAAATAATAAATAAAAGATTCATCTTTTGTGAACCAACATGAAACCTGAAGTTTCTTAAGTTTCTCAGAACCTAAGGTGAGTTTCATTCTTAAATAATGTTCTACAATTATTTGGAGAAAAAAGTTCCAAGTAACTATTAATAATATGTATAGATTAAAACAACACAGACAATAGAGAAATTGAGAACAAAGAAAAATAACCATGAAGTCATGATTCTGTACAGTAGTGGTTAGCACTGTGGTCTCTCAGTTCAGACTCTGAGTTTAAGTCCTTTTTATTAGTTTACTAAGGCTGCCTTAACAAAATACCGTAGATTGGGTAGCTTAAATAGTACGTTTATTTTCTTGCCATCTGGAGGCAGAAATCCAAGATCCAGACGCTGGCCTGTTTTTCTTTATAAGACCTCTCTCCTTGACTTGCAGATGGCTGCCTTCCTGCTCTGTCCTCACATGCTCTTTCCTTTGTGCACAACAGTGTTTCTCCATGTCCAAATTTCCTCTTCTTATAAAACAGGAGTCAGACTGGATTAGAACTCACCCTAAGAACCTCATTTTTCACTTAATTACCACTTTAAAGGTACTATCTTCAAATGCAGTCACATTCTTTGGTATTGGGCATTAGGGCTTCAATATAAGAATTTGCGAGTTGGGGGACATAATTCACACTATAACATCCTTGCTTATCGTTCATCAGCTGTGAAACATCAAGACAATTTTTTAAATCTTCTTTGACTTATTGGGATTGTTGTGACTATTAAAAATAAGAAACATGCCAAACACTTAGGGTACTGCCTAGTATATAAATAGGTTAATTATTAGTGTTAATTATTGGGGCACCTGCATGGCTCAGTGGTTAAGGGTCTGCCTTCAGCTCAGGTCATGATCCCAGAGTCCTGGAATCGAGCCCTGCACTGGCTCCCTCCTTGGCTGGAAGCCTGCTTCTCCCTCTCTCACTCCCCCTGCTTGTGTTCCCTCCCCAACTGTGTTTCTCTCTGTCAAATAAATAAAATCTTTAAAAAAAATTATTAGTGTTAATTATTGTACAATGGAAACTTTCTATTTTTACATTTAGGTAAAACATTATAAAATATGAAGTGTTCTGAAGATGTCAATTAATTATAGTGAGTTTGTAGTGTTCGTGTATTTCATTTCCTGATTGATCTTCTGTTAGGTTGTTTTATCCATTATTGAAAATGTAATATTGAAAACTACAGTGATTACTGTTGAATTGTCTATGCTATTACTTCCTTTGATTCGGTCAGTTTTTACTTCATGTATTTGGCACTCTACTCTTAGGTACTTACAGGTGTATAATTGGCATGTCTTCTTGAAAGATTGACCCTTTTATCATTGTAAACTGATCTCAGTATAAAGGAGAACATCTATAATAGGAAATCATAATCTCAGTGCCTCTTCTGCTCCAAATACTTTTTTATCTTTTATATTTCTGTATGTAATAGCCCTTTACCAGGTATCCAGACCCCATTTGAAGAAAGGCAAAACTACTACAGTGCTTTTTTTTTTTTTTAAGATTTTATTTATTTATTTGACAGAGTGAAACACGGCTAGAGAGGGAACACAAGCAAGGGGAGTGAGAGAGGGAGAAGCAGGCTTCCCACTGAGCAGGAAGCCTGATGTGGGTCTTGAACCCAGCACTCCGATATCGTGACCTGAGCCGAAGACAGTGGCTTAATGACTGAGTCACCCAGGTGCCCCTACTACAGTGCTTTTGACCAATGTTTCCTGCCTTATAGACCAACCATCCTTATGTGCTCTTGCCACTAAGAAACTCATGCCCTATCCATGGAGAATGCAACTTACCAAGGGGGAATGTGGAGTTGGGAAATAGCAACAGTGTCATGAAACTGAATTAAAAACCAGAGAACCCCAGGGCTTTTCTGTTTGAGATGAGTATTATTAAGCAACATTGAAAATTCTGACAAATTCTCAAAATACCAGTGAATGTTAAATACTATTGGTTAACCCATTCACTATCAGTATTATTTTTTTTAAGTTTTTATTTAGATTCCAGTTAGTTAACAAAGAGTGCAATATTAGTTTTGGGTGTACAATATAATGATTCAAGACTTTGATACATTCCCTGGTACTCATCACAAGTGCCTTCCGTAATACCGATCACTTATTTAACCCATTCCCCAATTCATCTCCCTTCTGGTAACCATCAGTTTGTTCTTTATAGTTAAAGAGTCTGTTTTTCGGTCTGTTTCCCTTTCTTTTTTTCCCATTGCTCATTTTATTTCTTAAATTCCATATATGAGTGAAATCATATGGTATTTCTCTTTCTCTGACTTATTTCACCTAGTTCCTTCCATGTTGTTGCAAATGGCAAGATTTCATTCATTCTTAAGGCTGAGTAGTATTCCATTGTATATCTATACCACCTCTTTTTTATCCATTCATTAGTTGATGGACACTGGGTAATTTCCCTAATTTGGCTATTGTAGATAATGTTGATATAAATATCAGAGTGCATATATCCCTTTGAATTAGTATTTTATATTCCTTTGGGTAAATATCTAGTAGTGTGGTTGCTGGATCATTGTTTTATTTTTAACTTTTTGATGAATCTTCATACTGTTTTCCAGAGTGACAGCACCAGTTTGCATTCCCACCAACAGTGCAAGAGTATTCTCCTTTCTCCACACACCTGCCAATACTTTTTTCTTGTGTTGTTGATTTTAGCCACTGTGACAGGTGTGAGCTGATATATCTCATTGTAGTTTTGATTTGCATTTCTCTGATGACAAGTGATATTGAGCATGTTTTCATATGTATGTTGGTCACTTGTATGCCTTCTTTTTTTGTTTGTTTGTTAAATATTTTATTTATTTGTCAGGAGAGAAAGAACACAAGCAGGGGTTGCAGCAGGCAGAGCAGACAGAGGGAGAGGCAGGCTCCCCACTGAGCAAAGGACAGGATGCAGGATTCAATCCCAGGACTCTGGGATCATGACCTGAGCTGAAAGCAGCTGCTTAACTGACTGAGCCCTCCAGATGCCTCTGTACAGAAGACAGAATTATATTACTTTACCTTAACTATTATTTAATACATACCTTATAACTTTTTAATGTTCTTAATAAATATCCAAGAAGAGAACATATTATGTGCTAAGTAGATTTTTAGTGGAAAGAATGGTATTTTTAACCAATGCTTCACTTTGATGAAGTTAAGATTTTTATGAAGATGAGTTCAGAGTAGTAAGTGGAAGGAGAAGAATTCTAAAACATTGTTATCTAGTGCTTAAGTTATTTCTACTATAGTTTTCTGCTACTTTAAAGATATCTTGAAATTATGAGAAATTAATCAGGATACTCTGCTTCTTAAAGAATTCTAAGTAATAGAAATTTTGTAACATATGTTATAAGGTGCAACTTACCAGGCATGTCATATTTAACATGTACTGTATAATAAAAACAACTAGATTAATTGTTTAATTGCTATTGAAATTGATTTTTGCCATTTTATAGTAATAATAAAGCCCATCTCTGTTACATTTATTTAACACAATGTTGTTTTCACTAGTGACATATTTGCAAAATCTGTCAATATAAAGAAGATTAAGATATACAGAAGAACTTATAAAACAATATTATCTATGTATATTGAAGTATCTTCCATGCAGCGTAGTGACTGATGATGTGAAAGTTCAGGAGGGAAAATGTCACTATTTCTACATCAAAGACAAAAAATAAAGGAAAAATATAAGTTGAAAATAAGAATGGACATTGTCAAAAAGATTCATATTGGAAACATGCATTATCTAAAGCTACTTGGAAATGATCATCAGAAGTGGCTTCTAATGTCCCTGACAATTGAGAAAAAATGTGGCATGTTTTACATGTGTTAGAGTTTTTTTGAAGACTTGTTTTTAATCAAAAGAATTTTATAAAAGAAGAAAAATGTGAGAAACCTACTTTCTGATGACTTACTCTTCATGAACAAGTGCATTTGCTCAGGATACATTATGATCTCCATTGAGTAGAAAATGGGGGCACTGAAAGGGCTTTTGTTCTCTTCCTTCACAGGACAGTTTTGTTCAATGAACATGAGAAGCACTTAAATGCTTAGTCTTAACATTTTTTAATTTTGGAAAATCTGTTATATTGGCTCTATTAGTCTGATCCTACCATATTACTCCTTAAAATGACATAGAAAAAAGAAAAGATGTTGAACAGATTTCTGGGAATATTAACAATTGAAGCAGACCTTTACTTTGTTAATTATATTAACCATATGGTATCTACAAGTCTTCCAAGAGCAAACAAGAACAGGAGTTTTGAAGAGAAAAAGCAGCAAAAATAGATGAGAGGAGTAAAATAATTTTGGTTGATTTTTAATTTTTTTCCTGAATGGTCTCTCTCCAGAATGAGAAATTGAGAAATTACATAGACCAAATCCTTTGATTACGAGTATAGCTAGATAAGTGATATTAGAAGCAGTAATACTGGAAAAGTACCTAGAGAGATGTTCTGTATGGTACACCAAAACACCATTGACATAAATTGGAAAAATTTAAATTATTTCTGCTCCCAGTTTCAAGTGGTGGAGATAAAGAACATCTCCTGTTACACAATATGTCAGTTGGGCTTTATTTATTTTATTTATTTTGCAATTTGCCTGACAGCAGAAATTTGGCAGCCAGACATAGCCAGTTGAAATTCTGAAAATAAATAATTCATGATGCCGTACTGTTTATGGGAAATTAATCTGAATTTTAAACCCTTTGCTATACCTCCAAGTGATTTCTGAATAGAAAAAAGATGTATAAAAATGCTGAAAAGAAAGTGGAAACTATAGAACAGTTATAAAATTTTTTAGACTATAAATCCTGCTTTCCCCAATTAAAGGGCATCACTAAGTAAATCTATTTGATACATAATATTTATAAATAGAAAAGCAGAACATTGACCTAAAGCAACACTTAGCAGCAACAAAATAACTAGAATGATCACAATATAGCTTTTAATCCTTTTAAATGTATACCTGAACATGTAAGAAAACAAGGGAAATACTCAAGATAAGAAAGTAAAAGTACTAAAGCTCTAGAATCATACTGGGTGGTGGGTTGTGGAATGGGCGGGTAATATGTGGGTGGAGGAGGTTTCTATTTTATTTTGCTCAGGTTTTAAAAGTTGAATGAGTGTTGGGTCCAAGAAAGAGATGGTAAATCAGAAAAAGATCCTATATTCAAATAGGCCCCCTATAAGGATATACCATCTTTAAAAGAATAGAATGGCTACTTTACCAGGGAAAGTTACCCTCATAAGGAAACTTATAAGTATTACTCTGGGCACAGGTGGAAAATTAATGTCTCCACTGAAAATTCATAACTGTGTGGAATTAGGGTTCCAATTTAAACTACGTAAGTGGTCTGGAAAACCATAATTGGAAATAACATCTAAAAAGAAATCTTAGGTATGGTACCTCTGGAATGACTGGCAGAAGCAAAAGCACAACCACTTGGGAGGGACATGCCAAACCTCTGTTTTGTTTTGTTTTGTTTTAAAGATTTTATTTATTTACTTGACAGAGAGAGAGAGATCACAAGCAGGCAGAGAGGCAGGCAGAGAGAGAGGAGGAAGCAGGCTTCCCACGGAGCAGAGAACCCCAATACGGGCCTCGATCCCAGGACCCTGAGATCATGACCTGAGCGGAAGGCAGAGGCTTAACCCACTGAGCTACCCAGGCACCCCAAATCTATGTTTTCCAGGACTTCCACATCAAAGGAATCTTGAAAACAAGTTCATAATACACAATTTCAAATTCATGAGGAACAAATTTATTATGAACAAGAATCATCAGATACAACAAACAATAGCAAGTATATCACCTCCCTTAAAATTGCAGATATTAGAATTATCAGATAAAAAGTATAAGTATGCATGCCTACTTTATTTATTTAATATTTAGTATTCTGAGTAGATTCACAAAACTTTTTTTTTATTTGCTGGATTAAAAATTTAAATGTGAAAAGAAAACTTTAAAATTTTAGAAAAAATATAGATCAATATCTTAAAAAAAAATTATTTATTTATTTGCGAGAGAGAGTGAGAGAGAGCATGAGAGGGGACCCAATGTGGGACTCAATCCCAGGACTCCAGGATCACAACCTATATAAAAATTAGAATTCTCTGTATAGCAAAAGATAAATTTATTCAATCTTAAACTATAAATGAATTTATTTATGATGAGCTAGAGACTAGCAAAACCTATTTGTAATGAATATATCCAACAAAGTATTTGAATCTAGAATATATAAACTCCTGAAAATCAATAAGAAAAGGCAGATAATGTCATTGAAAAGTGAGCAAAGGATTTAAGAGAATAAGAGGAAACCTACGAATCTAGAAACCTGGGAAAACTTTTTCTTCCTCTACAGTTTCTAGAGAAACTTTGGACATGCACACAAGATTAGAAACAAAAATTGTCCTTCAAGTGTCACTTGTAATAACCAACAAATTGAAAACAATGTAGATGCCCATCAAGAGAAGAATAGGTACATTGGGACATATTCTACCCTGGCATGCCAGATGACAATTAAAATAGCTGCAGCTACATCTATAAAAGGAATTTGGGGATTAGTTCCTATATTCTGATACCACTTATATGACATTTAATAACAAGAAAAACAACATTCTGTTCATATGAAGCAAGAGTATAAAAATATCATACCCAAGGATGAAAATCACCAAATTCAAAAAATGATTACCTCTAAGAAGAAAAAAAGGGAGTATGATCAAGTAAGGATTCACAGGGACTTCAAACATATCTGTAATATATTTCTTTTAAAAGAAGAGATATTTCTTAAATATCTTAAAATTTCTTCTAAGTTTTGATTAAGTTGGATGAGTGCCTCAATTCCATTTTATTATTCTTCACATTTTCCTGTATGTTTGAAATATTATTTCAGTATAAAAAAGAAAAAAAAGATGTTTTTTTAAAAATCCAACTCACTAAATAAATATTGGTTTTATAATCAACTAATGTGTGTCAGTGTTTCCCAGGCCCTGTATAATTTGATTACATTAGGCCCAGGTCTACCTTTGGGATGAATGTCATACTTCCTGGAAGCTACCTACAGAATAATGTCCAGCTATTTCAGTGTTCCACTAGACAAGGTCAGGGAGGATGATCTTTATCAAATTAATAATATGAAAGGCTGTTAAGGACTGAAATACATTCTTCCAGATGTCTTATGCTGAAATCTTAACCCTTGATATAACTGTATTTTGAGATAAGGCTTTTAAAGAAATAATTAAGGTTAATAAATGAGATTGTAAGTATGGGTCTTGTTAGGAATGTTGTCCTTATAAGAGGAAAGACCACCAAAGAGGCCATATAAGGACACTGCAAGGAAGAGGCTGTTTGTAAGCCAAGGGGAGAGACCTTAAGAAAAACCAAACCTACTAGCACTTTGATATTGGACATCCAGCCTCCAGAACTGTGAGAAAATTAATTTTTGTTGCTTAAGTTTTGCTTGACAGCCTTAGCAAACTAATACAGCTGTTAAGACATGGGAATATTTGAGATTGTAAACCCAGAAATTGATTGAAGACCAGAGGTAGAAAAGTTAGTTAATCTAAGAAACTTAAAAGGCCAGAAGAACTGCAAATTAGCCACTCCAGTAAAGTTGTTAGCAGTATTGGATTGGCTAAGATAGAGATTGACAAAGACATACAAGTGGGCCATGGCCTTATTCAAACATCAGGGGAACATGGCTGAAAACCCAATTATAAATTCCATCTATAGGTAGAAATAGATTTTGTTTCAACTATTGTATGGATGGGGGCTTTCTTTGAATTTTGCACTGTATTTGTATCACTTCTAATATAATGCCCTATGAATTTTGACATATTAGTAAACATTCTGTGGTTTAATACTCAATGACCTAATTTGAAGCTCACTCATTTTTTTTAGAAATCACAAACAAGAGCAAAAGACAAGTGAATAAACAAAAGCAGACACAGCACACAGGTTTTAGGTAAAACTTGGGTCCAGTTAGTGTCAAAAAAGCTACTGTTTGAGTTTTAAAGTAATATTTGTATTTTTCATTTACTGCCTCTTCTTAGACATGAATAGTTTCTTGTATTTATTCCTTTGGATGAGTGGATTGTTCTGAGGTGAAAGGGAAGATAAAGTTTAAAAGTTTGTGCTATGGTGAATTAAGTCAAAGGAGTGACTAAATAAAATGATGCTTGCAATAGCTAAAAGAATATTGGTTTATTACAGAAAAAGACAATGTATAGAATGCCCTTAATAATATTACTGGTTTTGAACTCTCATCCTTTGCCTGGTTCTATGCTCTGCCTTTTATAGACTAAATTCCATTTTAATTCTTAAAACCATTCTATAGGGTAGATAGTAAGATTAGACAAAATCTCAGATGAGGAATCTGATTTTGTGACATGAGTTAATGTGCCCAAAGACACTTACCTAGTAAGTGTTTGGATCTGAATCCAGTTCTGCCTGAAGCATAAACCTAGGTCTTTAATTACCACAAAACCACTTCACAAAGGGCAGATACTACTTTAAAGGAATTACAGTGTGAACCTTTATATTCTGAGTCTCTTGTGCATTGGCAGTAGTCAGGAGAGAATGAACCCGAAGCCTGACTCTATTCTGCATCAGTGCAGGACATTTCGTACTCCAACTTCTGTTGCTGATGACTCAGAGTGGCTTATATCTTTGTAACACACCAATTCGAGCAGAGCAGCAGGCTTCTCACCAGCTGACGCTGGGACTCACGGTAGTGCACACCAATCAGACCTATCCTCAGGGAACTCCAGAATCAGATTTGGGAAGTCTGGAAGGAGGCAGGCTTTCTATTCAATAGGAGTGGGCTCAGATTCAGATGTAAATAGGAGAGAAAGTCTGCTGGAGCAGTGGAAAATAACTATGTAGCTCTGGATTGTCGATTTAGCATAAATGCTGCAATGATTCATCTCTGAGTTGATAAACACGTTTTCCAAAGTGAGAGGCAGACAGACAGGATGCAGTTACCAGCTAGAAGGGCCTCATTACTGGAAGGTTTGTAGAGAGAAGCCACTCCACCCACACCTCCATCATGCTGGAAATGGATTGGTGCTAGGGGCACAGTTTTTCTTTTCAATGAAACACAGACAAGAGGAACTCTAGCAGGTTATTTTTCATAGAATAGTTTGAGGTGGGTCCTTAGACTTACTTTTCTTATAGTTTATATAGTGACCTAGCTTCAGTGTTATAATTAGGGCCTTTGCTGAAGGTAGGCATTCAGGAAATGTTCTCCAACTCACTAGCATAGTCAGCAATGTATTCTCAATTCTCAAAGGAAAGAAAAGGACCACAGATTCTGATTCTAAATTTGAAAATACGACTGGCATTGTTTACTCATGATCTACATGCACAAAGAAATTAGGCACCTGGTCACCAGGTAGATATAGGAAAACTAACGTAGGTGAATTGTTAACACATCAAGTTTACTTTACAGGTTCTCATTTATATGTTAGTGCAACGCAAGTTCACCACCACTACCACCCCCAGGCTTTCAAGAATTGCTTTAGAATTCATGGGGGAGAAAGAACCTTGTTCCCACAAGTAAATAAACTTACAAAGACTCTTTGAAAGGGCAAGCTAGCAATATGCATTTGAAAGGAGGTCAATTGCATTTGAAAATAATGAAAAGCAGAGTGTTTTTTTAGAAGAACCAAGAGTAGTATACATTGAAGAATTCAACAGGGGGCCTAATGGTGGTTCAGGGAAATAAAACAAAATTAAGAATATTTTGTTAATGTCGTTTTTAACTTTTGAATTTGTGGCATGAAATTCTATTGATTATGCATAAGCTAATTGCTTTTCATTTCCTAACAGTGACAGGCAGATTGAGGTGAATTGTTAAGTTAATCAAATAAATAAATAATTTAATTGTGAAATACCCAAATGGCATATCATTTAGGGCTTGAGCTCCAGGTAAGGCTTAGAAGAGAATTCAAGATATAAATGTGCTTTATATTCATGATATTGAAAAAAGAGGAGAAGATGGGACACCTGAGTGACAGTTAAGCATCTGCTTTCAGCTCAGGTCATGATCTCAGGGTCCTGGGATCCAGCCCCACATTGTGCTCCCTGCTCAGCTGGGAGCCTGTTTCTCCCTCTCCCTTGGCAGCTCCCCGCCCTGGCAAATAACTAAAATCTTAAAAAAAAAAAAAAAAAAAAAAAAAAAAAAAAAAAAAAAAAAAAAAAAAAAAAAAAAAAAAAAAAAAAAAAAAAAAAAAGAAAGAAAGAAAGAAATAAGAGAAGATATAAACACTTAAGGAATGAGGATAAATTCGAATATGTACATATACTAGATCTGGGCCTACAATATTCTGACATTTAAAAGGTCTTGCAGCAGAGAAGGAATAGATGAGCGCCAATAGAAGGAGCTCTTTGAGAAATAAGAAGAAAACTAGGAGAATGTCCTGTTTAGGAAGAAAAGAAAAGAGGGTATTTCAAGAACTGAAAGTGGTGGTCAGCTTGTGGAATCCTAGAAAAGTCAAATAAGTTTTCCTGTGATTTAGCCATTTAGTGGCATTAGTTTCCTTTACAAGAGAAATTTTTTTCAAGTGGCAGGGCTAGAAACCAGACTAAGGTGAGGTGAAAGTGAATAACTAAAGAAATATTTGCAGAAAGCTTTTTTAAGAGACAGTTTATAATGAGATTCATCTGGAGATGTAGTTTGCTGTAGACTGAAGATGTGTAGTAAAAGACATTAAGACAGAAAGCCTAACAGATACGGTAAAAATAAGTTATTGGGTTGGTGTTCTAAGAGTTATATGAACAACTGCTTTAGGGGAAAGAGGGAGTGCTTGGCAAACAACTGGAAGAATGGAAGAATGGGATGTTTTTGTCAGAGTGGGATATTTGAAATGGGTAATTTGAGAATAATTTGAGTTTCTTGAGATGGCAGAATTCAAGCTGTGATTGAGGGAGTTTGGTGGCTTAGGTGAAGTGGAGGATATCTTAGGAACTTCAGTGAACACAGTCAAGATTGTCGGGTAGTTCATCCATGGGGCTATTGTATTCACTGGGATGGTTATAGCAGCTAAAATGAAGATGGGGATTGTATAAAGGTGTTGAAGTCTTTAAGGATCTGGAGTTTGGAGTTGGGGAGAGTGGTGAAGCTGGGTGATACAAATCACAAAGTTCTAGATCTTCAGATTTGGGTGTTTCCTGATGAAAACCCAGAGGCCACTAATCCCACTTCTTCGCCCAACACTTAAGCATTGTGGGTGTGGGAGGGAAATCTACAAAAACACCGTGCCTGAGAAGGATAAAGAGGAAATTTTTTTTCTGGGAATATTTAAGTTTCAGTTAAAGTAATTTTAAATAACAAATAATTTAGGGGAATACCAATGGTAAATGTGAAAAGTTTAGGAAAGAGTGTTAGAATGAGAAATCGGATTAGGAGAAAATACATTGACAGCATTGTGGAAATGAGAATTGGCGAAATGATTGAATGATCTGAGCGGTATGGATTCTGGGCAATGACTCATATAAACAAGGAAGAGAGATATCATGCTTGGTTCTGGTCTTGATCTTAGGAACTGATAGACTCAGCTTCAGTCTAGAAGCAAGGCCTTCCAATCACTATTCAGTATTAGGTTTCCTAGTGCTGACTGCTGTTAGCACACTGGGGATATCGGTGCTGACAATAGTGGACAATGATGCCGGAGTCAAGTGAGTCTTCACTGGGGGAAGGCTTGGGGTTATAGATTGGCAGCGCGTCTAAGTGGGTCCAGCTAAATTTCTGCATTGTGTGGACATCCTCAAGGATTGGTCAGAATTTTCCATGGCTTTTGAATGGCTAGAGACAAATACTCTTGAGACAGCCTGTGGGGTCCCACCTAATCTGGTTGTAGTGATTGTTTTCTGGCATCTCCAGTAGTGGGTGGGTCAAGGAACACAAGCTTAGCACTATGATAAAATATACCTTTAATTTTATATGCTGCAAAACACAATTTTTTGTTATATACTGAACAGATTGGAGAGATTTTAATACCTAGAACATAAATTTTGTTTAAATTTGAAATATAGCTACATTACTTATTTCGAGAATGACATGGACAAAGTTATTATCTTTCCTCAGGTTCACTCTCCCTATCTTAAAATGAGAAAAAAATAATAAACCTGTAGGGATGATCTAAGAAATCTTTCTGTGTGTATACACATTAATTCATATACACATACATATGCATGCAAAACCTTGCACAGCTTGCAATAAACATGGGACAAATATAAGTCTTATTTTAATAGGATGCTATTCAGAGATAATATTCAAATTCTTGAACAATTAGTGAGGCAGAGGGAGAGAGGCCGCCTGACCAATGAGAATGTCTATTGGCCAGTTTGTGGGGTTGAAGCTTATCATGATAAGTGTTGGTTCTGACACTAACTACACTGAAATAGCCAGAGCAGCAGATAGTAGTTCATTCTATCTTGGCCACATGTCTTGTGACTTCACTCAAAATGATCTGGCCTTTCATTTTCACCCACCGAATTAGTAATGACATAAAATGCATGAGGCAGTTTTCTCCATTGAAAATTAGAGTCATTATTTCAAATATATGTCATAGTATTATTTAAACAGTACTTTAAACTGGTCTTTATAAGTGAAGAAATAGTAGTTCACCTTCTGCTAACAAGTTAGAATTACCTAAAACAAGTAATGATTAAAAGCAGTTGTTTTTAATATCTTCTTTGGAGAAGTCAATATTTTGAAGAGGGGATGACGCTTATTTTCCCAAGGTCTCTTTTAAAAATAAACTTATTTCAATTTATAACAATTTAGCTTTTTTCGATAGCTTAGTATTTGAGCAGTGGGTCTGTCAAGCTACTATGTTATTAAACCGAGAAGACAGTCTGTATTCAAATTCAAATGTTATTGTGTCATGTTGATTTATGTTATATTAAAATAAAGAATTTAAGCAGAAAAAAAACACCAAAACAAGCCCTTGCATTTGGCCTATCTTATCCAAGGAAAGATACATAGACAATTGGATTCAAAGGCCAGATTTAAACTTAGGTAAATCATTGGTTCTCCACAGCAGTATGAGTATAAAAACAACACACATATATATTATCCCTGGAAATATTGGAAGACTTTGAAATCAGAGTTTCTCTCTAGACGTTGATAAAAATTTAAGATTTATCCAGAGCACTATTTCATCAGAACATGATTTTAATTTATACTGTTTAAATAATTTGTCAGGAATGCCATGGAGAGGTTTTTGGCTTATCCTTTTGTATATGAATCCTTAGAGTTTATGATCCTTGACCTTGAAATATAGGAAATTTTTGTCTCCAACTACCAAACTAAGAAAGTATTTATTTTTTTTAGCATCTAGAATGTCACCCTAAATTTGACTAAAGCCATTTTTATTTGATATCATAATTCTAAAAAAATTTTTTACATATGACATTATAATAAAATTGATTCTTTACTGATATCTATCAGGTTACTTCAAATAATTAATTGCTTCAAATAATTTATTGAAATTATATGATTTCAATGATTTAGTCCATGAGGAATTAAAGAAAGCAAGACTGTGCCTCAGTTATTGAAAGTCTACATTCAATAAATATTTATTAAGTGAAGAAATAGTTTTTAGTCATAGCTATCATTATTGTTAAATCTTTTATTTAATTGTAAGTACCCTTTAAAAAGTTATTTTAGGGGTACCTGGGTGGCTCAGTTGGTTGAGGGACTGCCTTCAGCTCAGGTCATGATCCTGGAGTCCCAGAAACAGTCCTGCATTGGGCTCCCTGCTCAGCAGGGGTTCTGCTTCTCCCTCTGACCTTCCCCCTCTCATGTTGTCTCTCATTCTCTCTCTCTTGAATTAATAAAATCTTTTAAAAAATAAAAATAAATAAATAAAAAGTTATTTTATCCAAATTATGGGGAAATCACAATACTAAATACATAAAACCAAACCAATGTAGGTAACTTGCACATCAACTCTTGCTCTCACTTCTAACAAAAACAAGACTACTAAAAGGCTGGCCTCCTTTGACCTCCTTTATGATTCTTACAAGTTGTTACAAGATCAATTAATTGCTCCGTAGGTTACCTAGATAAATAAAACAAATGAGCATGGAGAACCCAATTCACTGTTCGCTCTGTGACAAGCTTTTATTTGATTTCAATTTAGCAGATATGTCTTGGGCATATCTAATATTTGATAGGCTTCAACTAGGTGCTAAAAATATGAATAAGAAATAGTTTGTGTCCTTTAGGGCCTTACCACCCAGTAAGAGAGTGTGTATCAAGCTTCTGTGTCATGCAGAAAAGTGGTAGAGTTATAACATAAAATGGTAGACTGAGGAGGAAGTGATTTTTTTCGGAAGAAGATAAGATAGTTGGGAGTAAAAACATAATTACAGAAAGCTTCAAGTATGAGGTCATGTTTGTGTTTGTTTTTGAAGCCTGAGAAAATTATTTTTCAGATTGAGTAGTAGAGGAAAACATTCTAGATCTAGGAAAAAGTGTGGTCAAAGTCTGAACAGAGGGCCTATGTATGATATATTTTAGCAATAATGACCCACCAGCAACAGCTAGAGAGTGAGGTTTTGTGGGGATAGTATGGAGGCAAGACTGGAAAGGCAAACTGTGGCCAGGTCATGGGGTAAGTGGGGCAGGTAGTGGGTGAGGTTGGGAGGTGGGGAGTAGTGGTGCTGCCCTTCATACGATGGAAAGTGGAAAGCAGACAAAGCTTTTATCCCAGAAGCTGTTCTCAGCTTTGTGACAGTTCAGATCGACATATATCTAGCTAATACATTATTTGGAGCTTATCTAGGTGAGGTATGTTAGAAAGTTGATTTTTCTTTCTCTTTTATTAATCAGTTTGGAGGCATTGGGAAACGGAATCTCAATCCAAAAGCAATTAGCAACATTTTATGAAATAAATATAAGCTAAGTTATTTTGGGGGATGTATAACTTAATATTCCTTTAGAAAATAAAGACTTGAATATATATTTACTAATCTTCATAAAATGTTCTTACATAAAAAAATTTATTACTCATCATCTTGGACCTTAGGTAAAATTATAATTCAGTACTTATTTGTGAACTATGTAATACAGTAACATTAGGTCTTGTCCTTGAAGTAGCGAGTAAGATTGTTTTCTTGAAACTCTGAGATAATAACTTCTTCAGGGAATTATCTTTGAATTGCTTTTCCTTATCAATTCATATTGACTTCTACCTTTGCTCTGATGTACCATTAAATTTGAGGTAGATGTATTATCTGATTAAATAATCTAGGGGACTAAGTAACATTTTATCATAATTCATAAGCACCAAAGTACCTCAAAGTTTTTCTTAGGATGTATAGGTCAAATAACTTGAAGTTTTAAGGAATGATTTTGAAACCATACTATGAACCATTCAACAAATATTTTATGTGCCTTAAGCAATGTTCTAGGTTCAGGGCAAAAAGACTTCATCCATGCTTTCATGAAGTTTACCTTCTAATATGAAAATACTGTCTATAATCATGTAAACAAATAAATGGGATAACTTCAGGTTGTGCTAAATGCTGCAGAGAAAGTAAAATAGGGGCAGCAATAGTAAAGAGAGTTACTTGGTGGAAGGAAGGGCTACTTCAGTGAGGATGGTTGCGAAGGGCTGTATGAAGAAGTGACAACTGAGCTGATTCTAGAAGGGGCAAATATGAGCCAGTATGGGAAAGAGAGGAGTGGGGAGAGGATCTAGATACATGAAATATTGTGTGCCAACGTCATGATCCAGGAGAAGATTCTGGTCTATTTAAAGATCAGAAAGAAGTCCAGTATTTCTGGAGAAGAATTATGAGAGGGGTGGAGAATAGTAGATGATCAAATCAGGGGATATGAGGATTTGGATTTTGGTCTGGTTGCAATCAGATGCCACTGAAGGGTTTTACGACTATGCTAAAAAGATATAGAGAGAATGGTATTAGTATAGAATTACAGACCTCTTAGAGGCCACTGGTGAGGTCTAGGTGAGATAATCATAGCTTACATTAGCAAATAGCAGTAGAGATTGTGAGAAATAGGTAGAGGTTGGAATATATTTTGGGTGTATAATGAATAGAACTTTACTGTTCAGTTGAAAATGAGGTGAAAATCATCAAAGATAATGTTTAGGATGGGACCCAACACATGGTAGTATTATCAATTAAGATAGAAAGAATGAAAAAAAAAATCACTTTGGAAGTTATATGGAATCAGTTCCTTCAAACTGGCAATCTTATTTACCAGGTTCACATGCCACATTTGGGTACATGAGACTTGGACCTTCTGAGGACTCCAGAACTTAGGTTCTGATGTGTGCCGCCAGCCATCCCATCTCAGGGGTTGCCATGCAAAGTCCATGATTCCCAGGGCTTTGCAATTTCACCGTCTGGAATTTCAGGGCTCTTTTGTCCTGTTACACATATATTCCCTTGCATAATTTTTTCCTTAAAATAATCATTGAGTTTATACTTTGAAGCTTTTTGAATGTTGATTCCAACCTCCACATCAAATCTCAATGCAGGTACCTCATTACTTAATCATGCTCTTTTATCAACCAGCAGGGCTAACCTTCTGGGATGTAAGGAAGGATAATATCCACCACAGACACAATCAGATTCTGGACTACTCTTTTATCTTTTGTTGTAGTGGTAATGACAGTTTCTTTTCTTCATCATGGCAGATAAGTTAAATAGTTAAAAGGAGGGGGCCGGTATACGATGGAATAAGTGACAATTTCAGTAACAGAAAACAGTCTTTTTGTCCTTGGCAACAGAGGTCATTGTAAGCCTATCCATGACCCACTCTTTGTTTCTAAGAGGGAGAATCATTAAAGTTTAGGGATAGGAACCTAAGATAAATGTCACTGTTACTCCATACTCTCCTTTTTTTTTTTTTTTTTTTTGTCCTCAAAACCTTAATTAGGCAATGGTCACTCAATACAGAAAATGGTGACATTTAACAGTAAAGAGGCTTTTCAGGTGAATCAAACTGGCAAAAGGATGTTTGCAATCACTTAGAAACTATTGTGGATTTAAGTCAGAGACAGAGGCACCTAGATTTACACCTCCCTCTGTATCATCCTTGCATCCAGTCCCCAAGTCATAATGGTTTTGCCTCCTGAATAATTCTCAAATCCATTCATTTTTTTCCTATTTCCTCTTCCTTAATCCTAGTTACATGGACTGCTTCAATAATCTTTTAATTGGTTTCCTGTATTTAACCATTTGTCTTTCTTTCCTTCTTTCTTCTTCCTCCCTCCCTTCCTTCCTTCCTTCCTTCCTTCCTTCCTTCCTTCCTCTTCTTTCTTCTTTCTCTCTCTTTCTAAGATTTTATTTATTTATTTGACAGAGAGAGAGACATGGAGAGAGGGAATACAAGCAGGGGGGAGTGGGAGAGGGAGAAGCAGGCTTCCCTCTGAGCAGGGAGCCCAATGCGGGGCTCAATCCCAGGACCCTGAGATTATGACCTGAGCCAAAGGCAGAAGCTTAACAACTAAGCCACCCAGGTGACCCTAACCCATTCTCTTAAAGTAAAAAAGTGTATTAATTCAATCAGATTCAAATGTTATATAGAAAGCTTATGGCTTATGTATCTTGTATACTTACATAGAAGACATACATATGTGAATATTTTGTGTATTTATGTATATATGTGTATCTGTGTGTGTGTGTATATACACACATATTTGTATACATTCATATGTCAAAGTCTGACGTATTTCAGTTAAGAGAAACTAAATGTTAAAGTGTATTTCATAGGCCTTGGCAGGGAGACTAGGGAGCAGGGAAAGGTATTTGTTAAAGGACAATGAGGGTATAATGATGTCATATAAAGAGACCCTTCTTTGCCTCCCACACAGAAAGTATGGAAAAGGAGCTACTCTCTATAACCAATAAATAGCTTTGAAGGAAATGAAACCCAATTTGTTTCTCAGTGCTATATTCCATAAATATTAACAGGAAGGGAAATCCTTATTGTGCATGGTGGATGAATTAAATTCTGAATTTTAGTATTATGCTTTTTCCAGGAATAGTTATAAGCATTATTTATAAGCAGACAAATTATAGACAGCTTATAATTTATTATTAAAGGGGATAAAATGGAGATATAAAATAGAAAACCTATATCCTCCTTTAAGATAATGAATTCTTTGGTTAAAATGATAAGATAACCTACATTAGCAAAGAGAAAAAAAAGCCATAAGAAGCAGCTCTGCAGAAAGATCATTGCAGAATTTTATAAATATCCAATGTTATTTCCCTTGTTTCATTTTTTAGGCTTTTATTGGATCTGCAATGAAAGCTATTTTATTTTGTTGTGCATTACAAGGAGATGAAAATGTGCTTAAGGGAATTTGATCCAATTAGTATTACATTGCTGACCTTTAGTAAAGAACACACCAGATGAATTCAAGAGTAGGATTGAAATAGATAGGTTATACACTGCATATATTCTAAGGGTTCAAAAGTGTAAAAAATTTTACTTTGTGATTACAAGCAAGTGCATTATAAGATTTTATAATCTGAATTGTTATACCTGTAAGACATCATTTCAATAAACTATTCTTAGGGGAGAAATACAGTCAAATGAAGCTGAACCATGTAACAAAATTAACAATATGCATTTGGTAACTTTCCTTTAAATGTGTTAATATCATCAAGGCTGATATCTCCTCCTATCTGTAGAAGCAGTTAAAACCTCAAAAAGCAAATTACTTCTACAGTTCTCCAGTTGGTATTATTACAAAACTTATGAAATTATTTTATAAATCACTTCATAAGACATACCTTCATAGTCACTGTTACACTGCTATCTGGTGTATTTTTTAAAAATAAAATTTTAATTGTACATGTAAGCAAAATAAAGTATGGCTGCAAAATAAATTTCTCCTTCTTACTTTTCTCAGGGTCATGACAATTTAATTTTTATCACTTGGGAGTACTGCACTTGAACTAGGCCATGAAAAACAATGTTGAGTACCTAAAAGAAGGCGGATCTGGAATGAAGAGATGAAGAATTTAACAAAAGTGGATTTTATTTTACTTAGTAAATGTATTTCCAAAATTATGTATGCAAATAGGGAATTTTTTTTTTTAAGATTTTATTTATTTATTTGACAGAGAGAAACACAGCCAGAGAGGGAACACAAGCAGGGGGAGTGAGAGAGAGAGAAGCAGGCTTCCTGTAGAGCAGGAAGCCCAACGTGGGGCTCCATCCCGGGTCTCCAGGATCATGACCGGAGGCGAAGGCAGTCGCTTAACAAACTGAGCCACCCAGGCACTCCAGGAGTGGTTTTTGCATGTAATTGGTAGCCAAACTTTTCTAAGTGAATGATATTGCCAAGGGAATAATTGTATTCATCCTCACTCCAGCCAACATGTCCAAATTAAACCCATAGTCACTATAAGGAGATATATCTACAGTGGCCCTTGCTTTACTCACAGTAGGGCTGGAAAAATATATTTGGCTGCTGGCTGTTTAGGAAAATATCTTTGACTGCTGGCTGTTTGGGAAATATCTTTGGCTGCTGGCTATTTGGGAACCAAGCTCAGGTGGTAAGTCTTTGAAGTCATTTCTGTGAAGTGTCCTGTCGAAACTCACTTCTGCTCCAGCAGTTGGACTGGATCCTGGCCAAAGAACCAAGCAGCACTTGGAGACTTTGGAGGATCGGAGGTTTATTTAACACTGGAGGACTCAGAGGAGACTGGTCTCCAAAGATCTGACCCCCAAGCACAAGCAGGGAGGGTAATTTGTACCCTTCTACTTCTTCATACTTGGTACTTTTGGCACTCATGGGAAAAAGAGTAGGGAAGAAGAACTGAGACGGGCTTTCAGACAGGAACTGGAATTCCCCTGCTGGTTTGGTCAGCTATCTTAGAGTACAGTTTTCTCCTTATTAGCACATGCCCTGGTCTCTTTGGATTAGACCATCCATGCTCTTAACATCTTGCCATGTGTGCTGCATACCCTGGCATGTACTACCCTATTCAACAACTTCACTCTAGTCATTCTCCCTTCCTTTTGCTTCATCATCTTTGCCTCTTTACTGGATTATTAACATCAATTAATATATATGTTATAGTTTCCCCAGTTTTTTTAAAAAAATTATTTATTTGAGAGACAGGGACAGGAAGAGAAAGAGCTCAAGCAGGGGCAGGAACAGAGGCAGAGGAAGAAGTAGACCTCCTGCTGAGCAGGAAGCCTAACTCCGAACGTGATTCCAGGACCCTGGGATCATGAAAGGCAGATGCTTAACAAAGTAAGCCACCCAGGCAATTCTCCTTATTTTTAAAACAGAACAAAACAAAGCAACAAAACAAAAGTAAAAAGCCTCCTTTGACCTCACATTCTCTTTCTGCTACTGCCCAATTCTTAGTTCTCCTCTCTAGCAAGCCTATACACTTCTTTTAAAGTACTCGTTGTTTAGTGGGTGCCATTTCTTTACCTCCATTCTTGAACTTATTTCAGTTTTTCAGTCTTCACCTCTCTACAAAAACTGCTCTTATCTAGGTCACCAATAACCTTCACAGTAATAAATCCCAATTCCGATCCTCATCTTTCTAGGTGTGTCAGCACCATTTGAAGAAGTCTTTCTCTCTGTTTTAAACATTGTCTTATCTTCTGGAATACCATTCTTGCTTACTCTCCATTATTTTTACCTGGGCCTGATTCATCCTCCCCACAGCTAAACCTGGCAGGTTCCAAGTTCGGTTCTCAATTGTCTTCTTTTCTGTTACTGCAAAACCTCTTCTTCCTTCCCAGGGTCTTAATCTCATTTATATGCTGATGACTCTCCCATGGCATTTTCAGCCCGGACTTCTTTCCTAATTTACATACTTGTACCCAAAGATTCCAACTTGATATTCTCTTTAGGATGTTTAAGAATTATCCCAGATTAGTGTATTTAAAAAAAAGGTTCCTGTAATTCCCTTTTGAATCTATTCCTTCTTTATACTAACACGGTGGCTCTCAACTGGAGGTCATTTTATTCCCAAGAAGACATTTGGCAAAGTCTGGAGACATTTTTGGATGTTCCAACTCAGGGATGTATGCCACTGGCATTTACAGTGCTCGGATGGTCACCCATCTGAGTTATCTGGCTTAAAGTGTCTTCATCTTTTTTCCCCCTCATTTTCATACCCAAACATCAGCACACCTTGTCAACTCCACTTTCAGAAAATATCTGCAATTTCTCCTCAGTTCTAATGCTATTTCTCCAGTTTGCACAACCATCATATTTCACCCAAAATAACTCACTTCCTGCCCTAGTTCATCTCTTCTTTTCTGCTAACACAGATGAAAATTCTACACATCAGCTGTAGTGATCCTTTTACACTATTAGGGCCTTCAAAAATTTCTTTACCTCAGAATAAAATCCAAAGCTTTTACTTTTATGTGTAGTCTATTTATATTTGTTTCTCTTTTATCTCTCACTCTCCTAAAGATAATCTCTTAGAGAGCAGTCTGCTTTGTTTATTGCAGAATTCAGAGCCTGGAAGAGTATAGTGAACTTAGGTGTATAATACATATTTACAAATTGAGTGAATAACCATAAGGTTAATCTTGACTCAACTAGCCAGTAAGGATCTTTAAAGTACCACTGTGCGGACAATATTAACTTCAGAGTAGGTCATGACATTATGAGAAGCGTGAAAAATAAAATTAGGACCATTATGCCTTATACCTCTAACAGCCACCTGGCTTCTGTACACTCGCTTGCTAGACCCTAAGAAAGTGGAAAAACACTAGCAGCCCTCTATAGCCACCCTGTAATCACACGGCCCCTCTCTCCGCATCTTCAGATCTGAGAACAAGAGATAACGGCCATTTGGCTCCAGGAATGTGGCTAAGTTGAAAGACTCACCCTTCCTCCTTTCGTGCTCGGTGTTGCAGGAGGGAGTGCCCCCTCTGTGGTTTTGGTTAATAAGCGCGGGAACCAATCAGATCATGCTGGTGTTGAAATTTAAATGTCAGCCAATAAGAGATCAAGTACCGCAAAAAGTGCCGAACTTGTTTGTGCCTGCCTATAAAAGCTGCGCTAAAAGTATGCTTGGGGCCTCTTAGCGTCACCGGTAACGAGTGCGTGGAGGTCTGGGTTCGAACTCCCAGTAAACGACCCTTGCTGTTTGGCTTTCACTCTGGACTCTGGTGGTCGTCTTTGGGGGGTCTCAGAATTTGGGCATTTCAGTTATATCAGAACATTTTTATAAACTTTTTTAAGAGTCACATGCTCTACCAACTAAGGCAGCCAACTGCTCCCAGAATATACATTTAAAATGTCATTTCTTGGGGTGCCTGGGTGGCTCAGTCGTTAAGCATCTGCCTTCAGCTCGGATTGAAGCGGAAAATCTCCTGGGCCCCAAGCCCCATCCTGTCTGCTGCTCCCTACTGCTCCCTAAGAGCTGGTAAAAGACCAAATGGCTGTCCCGTTTAAGAGAAAAAATAAATAAGATAAGATAAGATAAGATAAGATAAGATAAAATAAAAAATAAAATAAAATAAAATAAAATAAAATAAAATAAAATAAAATAAAATAAAATAAGTTCCCGGGGTGATTTAGTACTCTCCTCTGGCGCTCCCCTATAGATTATACCTCCGTATAAAGAGGGCCAACTGGCCATGAGAGACTGCGAAAATGTCCCGTCACCATTCTCCATCACCTGTAACCACAAAAACTCACCCCTAACCCTGCGGGGTCTTTGGGGAACGATCCCACTGAGTCGGCCACTGTCAATAAAGGTGTGTTCTCCCTGCTCTCTGCGGGCCGCTTGAGTTTCTCGGTCACCTCAGAATTTCCACAACACGGTCATGATCCCGGGGTTATGGGTTTGAGCCACACATTGGGCTTCCTGCTTGGCAGGAAGCCTGCTTCTTCCTCTCCCACTCCCCCTGCTTATGTTCCCTCTTTCACTGTGTCTATGTCAAATAAATAAAATCTTTAAAAAAACCTGTTTTTAAGTTTTGTTAACTAAAGTTAACTATAAAAAGCTGTAAAATCTGCTGTATGGGGCCTCTTAGCGTCACCGGCGTCACCGGTAAGGAGTGCGGGGAGGTCCGGGGTTTGAACTCTCAATAAAGGACTGTTGCCGTTTGGTTTTGACTCTGGACTCTGGTGGTTGTCTTTGGGGGGGTCTTGGAATTTGGGCATTTCAAAAACAAAACAAAACAAAACAAAACAAAACAAAACAAAACCAAGTAAAAAAAATGCTACTTCTTAGCCAGATAGAATGTTTGTACTCCTGATGTGTTTTTGGAATATAGGTGAGATTCATTGGGGTGGAATGCAGAGCCACGACCAAGAAAGAATTCTTGAGATATCTTTGGTGCAAAATGGTGGTTTATTAAAGCACAAGTATAGGACCTGTGGGCAGAAAAAGAGCTGCCGCCCGGGGTTGTAAAGGGTGGCTGATTATATACTATGGGATTGGGGGAGGTAAGGAAAAAAGGAGCTTTAAAAAGGATTTCCATATGTTAAAGAAGACTCACAGGATACTGAGGTCTTGCCATTTTCAAGTTAAGGTTGTTTTTCCCTCCAGCATGGCATTAACATGCAGATAGTTGGGAACTTCCTGGAGGAATATTACAATCTGCCCCCTTCAAGTATCTGTCAATGTACTGCAGATTATAAGGATGTTTAATTGTATCTAATTTCCTTCTGGAAGCTATTGCTGAGGCTTTTCTAAGTAAACTGAGGGAGACTCAAGTCTTTCAGGATAACTATTTGTTTTCCCTAAGCTTTAGGGCAGCAGGAGTGCCTGAGGAATATCTGGGTGGGTGGGTGGGTGGGTGTTTGTAAAGTGTCCTCAGCTTGCCTTCTGTTTCTTCATTGGTCCTATTTAGTCCTCCAAGAAAAGAAATTATGAGTGGCTTATGAAATCAAATTCCCATTTCCCTTTCCAATACACTGAATTAGGTCCACATTTTGTCCTGTCTGAACTATTACAAGATCCCCTGACCCACCATCAGGTCCCATCTTATATTCAGATTCACCTTTCGGGGCGCCTGGGTGGCTCAGTTGTTAAGCGGCTGCCTTCAGCTCAGGTAGCGATCCCCCGGTCCCGGGATCCAACCCTGCATCAGGTTCCCTGCTCCGTGGGAACCCTGCTTCTCTCTCTCCCACTCCCCCTGCTTGTGTTCCCTCTCTGGCTGTTGTTAAAGTCCGATGTCGACCGCCTCCCCAAAGAGAAACCGAGGACGCTCAGGATAATGCAAATCACACCGTGAGGTTTATTTCCAGCTAGCTAGGGTCCAAGCATCTGCCCGGCACAGCGGGTTTCAGCAAGGACCCCGAATGCAAGGGTCTAGGGGTTTATATACGTTTCAAACAGCAAGCAAGAGTTACACAGTA